>JBBGZY010003463.1:170000-186702 GCA_037952925.1 Lithobates clamitans | reverse complement strand
GGATGGGACTCGTAGTCAGGGAGGGGGGGGGATCCGTGAGTATGGGACTCGTAGTCAGGGAGGGGGGGGGATCCTGGGACTCGTAGTCAGGGAGGGGGGGGGGATCCTGGGACTCGTAGTCAGGGAGGGGGGGGGGATCCTGGGACTCGTAGTCAGGGAGGGGGGGGGGGATCCTGGGACTCGTAGTCAGGGAGGGGGGGGGATCCTGGGACTCGTAGTCAGGGAGGGGGGGGGATCCTGGGACTCGTAGTCAGGGAGGGGGGGGGATCCTGGGACTCGTAGTCAGGGAGGGGGGGGGGGATCCTGGGACTCGTAGTCAGGGAGGGGGGGGGGATCCTGGGACTCGTAGTCAGGGAGGGGGGGGGGATCCTGGGACTCGTAGTCAGGGAGGGGGGGGGATCCTGGGACTCGTAGTCAGGGAGGGGGGGGGGATCCTGGGACTCGTAGTCAGGGAGGGGGGGGGGATCCTGGGACTCCGTAGTCAGGGAGGGGGGGGGATCCTGGGACTCGTAGTCAGGGAGGGGGGGGGATCCTGGGACTCGTAGTCAGGGAGGGGGGGGGATCCTGGGACTCGTATCAGGGAGGGGGGGGGGATCCTGGGACTCGTAGTCAGGGAGGGGGGGGGATCCTGGGACTCGTAGTCAGGGAGGGGGGGGGATCCTGGGACTCGTAGTCAGGGAAGGGGGGGGGGATCCTGGGACTCGTAGTCAGGGAGGGGGGGGGGATCCTGGGACTCGTAGTCAGGGAGGGGGGGGGATCCTGGGACTCGTAGTCAGGGAGGGGGGGGGGATCCTGGGACTCGTAGTCAGGGAGGGGGGGGGGATCCTGGGACTCGTAGTCAGGGAGGGGGGGGATCCTGGGACTCGTAGTCAGGGAGGGGGGGGGGATCCTGGGACTCGTAGTCAGGGAGGGGGGGGGGATCCTGGGACTCGTAGTCAGGGAGGGGGGGGGGATCCTGGGACTCGTAGTCAGGGAGGGGGGGGGGATCCTGGGACTCGTAGTCAGGGAGGGGGGGGGGATCCTGGGACTCGTAGTCAGGGAGGGGGGGGGGATCCTGGGACTCGTAGTCAGGGAGGGGGGGGGATCCTGGGACTCGTAGTCAGGGAGGGGGGGGGGATCCTGGGACTCGTAGTCAGGGAGGGGGGGGGGATCCTGGGACTCGTAGTCAGGGAGGGGGGGGGGATCCTGGGACTCGTAGTCAGGGAGGGGGGGGGGATCCTGGGACTCGTAGTCAGGGAGGGGGGGGGGATCCCTGGGACTCGTAGTCAGGGAGGGGGGGGGGGATCCTGGGACTCGTAGTCAGGGAGGGGGGGGGGATCTGGGACTCGTAGTCAGGGAGGGGGGGGGGATCCTGGGACTCGTAGTCAGGGAGGGGGGGGGATCCTGGGACTCGTAGTCAGGGAGGGGGGGGGGATCCTGGGACTCGTAGTCAGGGAGGGGGGGGGGATCCTGGGACTCGTAGTCAGGGAGGGGGGGGGGATCCTGGGACTCGTAGTCAGGGAGGGGGGGGGGATCCTGGGACTCGTAGTCAGGGAGGGGGGGGGATCCTGGGACTCGTAGTCAGGGAGGGGGGGGGGATCCTGGGACTCGTAGTCAGGGAGGGGGGGGGATCCTGGGACTCGTAGTCAGGGAGGGGGGGGGGATCCTGGGACTCGTAGTCAGGGAGGGGGGGGGGATCCTGGGACTCGTAGTCAGGGAGGGGGGGGGGATCCTGGGACTCGTAGTCAGGGAGGGGGGGGGGATCCTGGGACTCGTAGTCAGGGAGGGGGGGGGATCCTGGGACTCGTAGTCAGGGAGGGGGGGGGGATCCTGGGACTCGTAGTCAGGGAGGGGGGGGGGATCCTGGGACTCGTAGTCAGGGAGGGGGGGGGGATCCTGGGACTCGTAGTCAGGGAGGGGGGGGGGATCCTGGGACTCGTAGTCAGGGAGGGGGGGGGGATCCTGGGACTCGTAGTCAGGGAGGGGGGGGGGATCCTGGGACTCGTAGTCAGGGAGGGGGGGGGGATCCTGGGACTCGTAGTCAGGGAGGGGGGGGGATCCTGGGACTCGTAGTCAGGGAGGGGGGGGGGATCCTGGGACTCGTAGTCAGGGAGGGGGGGGGATCCTGGGACTCGTAGTCAGGGAGGGGGGGGGGATCCTGGGGACTCGTAGTCAGGGAGGGGGGGGGATCCTGGGACTCGTAGTCAGGGAGGGGGGGGGGATCCTGGGACTCGTAGTCAGGGAGGGGGGGGGGATCCTGGGACTCGTAGTCAGGGAGGGGGGGGGGATCCTGGGACTCGTAGTCAGGGAGGGGGGGGGGATCCTGGGACTCGTAGTCAGGGAGGGGGGGGGGGATCCTGGGACTCGTAGTCAGGGAGGGGGGGGGGATCCTGGGACTCGTAGTCAGGGAGGGGGGGGGGATCCTGGGACTCGTAGTCAGGGAGGGGGGGGGGATCCTGGGACTCGTAGTCAGGGAGGGGGGGGGGATCCTGGGACTCGTAGTCAGGGAGGGGGGGGGGGATCCTGGGACTCGTAGTCAGGGAGGGGGGGGGGATCCTGGGACTCGTAGTCAGGGAGGGGGGGGGGATCCTGGGACTCGTAGTCAGGGAGGGGGGGGGGATCCTGGGACTCGTAGTCAGGGAGGGGGGGGGGGATCCTGGGACTCGTAGTCAGGGAGGGGGGGGGATCCTGGGACTCGTAGTCAGGGAGGGGGGGGGATCCTGGGACTCGTAGTCAGGGAGGGGGGGGGGGATCCTGGGACTCGTAGTCAGGGAGGGGGGGGGGATCCTGGGACTCGTAGTCAGGGAGGGGGGGGGGATCCTGGGACTCGTAGTCAGGGAGGGGGGGGGGATCCTGGGACTCGTAGTCAGGGAGGGGGGGGGGGATCCTGGGACTCGTAGTCAGGGAGGGGGGGGGGATCCTGGGACTCGTAGTCAGGGAGGGGGGGGGGATCCTGGGACTCGTAGTCAGGGAGGGGGGGGGGATCCTGGGACTCGTAGTCAGGGAGGGGGGGGGGATCCTGGGACTCGTAGTCAGGGAGGGGGGGGGGATCCTGGGACTCGTAGTCAGGGAGGGGGGGGGGATCCTGGGACTCGTAGTCAGGGAGGGGGGGGGGATCCTGGGGACTCGTAGTCAGGGAGGGGGGGGGGATCCTGGGACTCGTAGTCAGGGAGGGGGGGGGATCCTGGGACTCGTAGTCAGGGAGGGGGGGGGGGATCCTGGGACTCGTAGTCAGGGAGGGGGGGGGATCCTGGGACTCGTAGTCAGGGAGGGGGGGGGGATCCTGGGACTCGTAGTCAGGGAGGGGGGGGGATCCTGGGACTCGTAGTCAGGGAGGGGGGGGGGATCCTGGGACTCGTAGTCAGGGAGGGGGGGGGGATCCTGGGACTCGTAGTCAGGGAGGGGGGGGGGATCCTGGGACTCGTAGTCAGGGAGGGGGGGGGGATCCTGGGACTCGTAGTCAGGGAGGGGGGGGGATCCTGGGACTCGTAGTCAGGGAGGGGGGGGGGATCCTGGGACTCGTAGTCAGGGAGGGGGGGGGGATCCTGGGACTCGTAGTCAGGGAGGGGGGGGGGGATCCTGGGACTCGTAGTCAGGGAGGGGGGGGGGATCCTGGGACTCGTAGTCAGGGAGGGGGGGGGGATCCTGGACTCGTAGTCAGGGAGGGGGGGGGGATCCTGGGACTCGTAGTCAGGGAGGGGGGGGGGATCCTGGGACTCGTAGTCAGGGAGGGGGGGGGGATCCTGGGACTCGTAGTCAGGGAGGGGGGGGGGATCCTGGGACTCGTAGTCAGGGAGGGGGGGGGGGATCCTGGGACTCGTAGTCAGGGAGGGGGGGGGGATCCTGGGACTCGTAGTCAGGGAGGGGGGGGGGATCCTGGGACTCGTAGTCAGGGAGGGGGGGGGATCCTGGGACTCGTAGTCAGGGAGGGGGGGGGGGATCCTGGGACTCGTAGTCAGGGAGGGGGGGGGGATCCTGGGACTCGTAGTCAGGGAGGGGGGGGGGGATCCTGGGACTCGTAGTCAGGGAGGGGGGGGGGATCCTGGGACTCGTAGTCAGGGAGGGGGGGGGATCCTGGGACTCGTAGTCAGGGAGGGGGGGGGGATCCTGGGACTCGTAGTCAGGGAGGGGGGGGGGATCCTGGGACTCGTAGTCAGGGAGGGGGGGGGGATCCTGGGACTCGTAGTCAGGGAGGGGGGGGGGATCCTGGGACTCGTAGTCAGGGAGGGGGGGGGGGATCCTGGGGACTCGTAGTCAGGGGAGGGGGGGGGGATCCTGGGACTCGTAGTCAGGGAGGGGGGGGGGATCCTGGGACTCGTAGTCAGGGAGGGGGGGGGGATCCTGGGACTCGTAGTCAGGGAGGGGGGGGGGATCCTGGGACTCGTAGTCAGGGAGGGGGGGGGGATCCTGGGACTCGTAGTCAGGGAGGGGGGGGGGATCCTGGGACTCGTAGTCAGGGAGGGGGGGGGGATCCTGGGACTCGTAGTCAGGGAGGGGGGGGGGATCCTGGGACTCGTAGTCAGGGAGGGGGGGGGGGATCCTGGGACTCGTAGTCAGGGAGGGGGGGGGGATCCTGGGACTCGTAGTCAGGGAGGGGGGGGGGATCCTGGGACTCGTAGTCAGGGAGGGGGGGGGGATCCTGGGACTCGTAGTCAGGGAGGGGGGGGGGATCCTGGGACTCGTAGTCAGGGAGGGGGGGGGATCCTGGGACTCGTAGTCAGGGAGGGGGGGGGGATCCTGGGACTCGTAGTCAGGGAGGGGGGGGGGATCCTGGGACTCGTAGTCAGGGAGGGGGGGGGGATCCTGGGACTCGTAGTCAGGGAGGGGGGGGGGGATCCTGGGACTCGTAGTCAGGGAGGGGGGGGGGATCCTGGGACTCGTAGTCAGGGAGGGGGGGGGGATCCTGGGACTCGTAGTCAGGGAGGGGGGGGGGGATCCTGGGACTCGTAGTCAGGGAGGGGGGGGGGATCCTGGGACTCGTAGTCAGGGAGGGGGGGGGGATCCTGGGACTCGTAGTCAGGGAGGGGGGGGGGATCCTGGGACTCGTAGTCAGGGAGGGGGGGGGGATCCTGGGACTCGTAGTCAGGGAGGGGGGGGGGATCCTGGGACTCGTAGTCAGGGAGGGGGGGGGGATCCTGGGACTCGTAGTCAGGGAGGGGGGGGGGATCCTGGGACTCGTAGTCAGGGAGGGGGGGGGGATCCTGGGACTCGTAGTCAGGGAGGGGGGGGGGATCCTGGGACTCGTAGTCAGGGAGGGGGGGGGGATCCTGGGACTCGTAGTCAGGGAGGGGGGGGGGATCCTGGGACTCGTAGTCAGGGAGGGGGGGGGGATCCTGGGACTCGTAGTCAGGGAGGGGGGGGGGATCCTGGGACTCGTAGTCAGGGAGGGGGGGGGGATCCTGGGACTCGTAGTCAGGGAGGGGGGGGGGATCCTGGGACTCGTAGTCAGGGAGGGGGGGGGATCCTGGGACTCGTAGTCAGGGAGGGGGGGGGGATCCTGGGACTCGTAGTCAGGGAGGGGGGGGGGATCCTGGGACTCGTAGTCAGGGAGGGGGGGGGATCCTGGGACTCGTAGTCAGGGAGGGGGGGGGGGATCCTGGGACTCGTAGTCAGGGAGGGGGGGGGGATCCTGGGACTCGTAGTCAGGGAGGGGGGGGGGATCCTGGGACTCGTAGTCAGGGAGGGGGGGGGGATCCTGGGACTCGTAGTCAGGGAGGGGGGGGGGATCCTGGGACTCGTAGTCAGGGAGGGGGGGGGGATCCTGGGACTCGTAGTCAGGGAGGGGGGGGGGGATCCTGGGACTCGTAGTCAGGGAGGGGGGGGGGATCCTGGGACTCGTAGTCAGGGAGGGGGGGGGGATCCTGGGACTCGTAGTCAGGGAGGGGGGGGGGGATCCTGGGACTCGTAGTCAGGGAGGGGGGGGGGATCCTGGGACTCGTAGTCAGGGAGGGGGGGGGGATCCTGGGACTCGTAGTCAGGGAGGGGGGGGGATCCTGGGACTCGTAGTCAGGGAGGGGGGGGGGATCCTGGGACTCGTAGTCAGGAGGGGGGGGGGATCCTGGGACTCGTAGTCAGGGAGGGGGGGGGGATCCTGGGACTCGTAGTCAGGGAGGGGGGGGGATCCTGGGACTCGTAGTCAGGGAGGGGGGGGGGATCCTGGGACTCGTAGTCAGGGAGGGGGGGGGATCCTGGGACTCGTAGTCAGGGAGGGGGGGGGGATCCTGGGACTCGTAGTCAGGGAGGGGGGGGGGATCCTGGGACTCGTAGTCAGGGAGGGGGGGGGGATCCTGGGACTCGTAGTCAGGGAGGGGGGGGGGATCCTGGGACTCGTAGTCAGGGAGGGGGGGGGGATCCTGGGACTCGTAGTCAGGGAGGGGGGGGGGATCCTGGGACTCGTAGTCAGGGAGGGGGGGGGGATCCTGGGACTCGTAGTCAGGGAGGGGGGGGGGATCCTGGGACTCGTAGTCAGGGAGGGGGGGGGGATCCTGGGACTCGTAGTCAGGGAGGGGGGGGGGATCCTGGGACTCGTAGTCAGGGAGGGGGGGGGGATCCTGGGACTCGTAGTCAGGGAGGGGGGGGGGATCCTGGGACTCGTAGTCAGGGAGGGGGGGGGGATCCTGGGACTCGTAGTCAGGGAGGGGGGGGGGATCCTGGGACTCGTAGTCAGGGAGGGGGGGGGGGATCCTGGGACTCGTAGTCAGGGAGGGGGGGGGGATCCTGGGACTCGTAGTCAGGGAGGGGGGGGGGATCCTGGGACTCGTAGTCAGGGAGGGGGGGGGGATCCTGGGACTCGTAGTCAGGGAGGGGGGGGGGATCCTGGGACTCGTAGTCAGGGAGGGGGGGGGGATCCTGGGACTCGTAGTCAGGGAGGGGGGGGGATCCTGGGACTCGTAGTCAGGGAGGGGGGGGGATCCTGGGACTCGTAGTCAGGGAGGGGGGGGGGATCCTGGGACTCGTAGTCAGGGAGGGGGGGGGGATCCTGGGACTCGTAGTCAGGGAGGGGGGGGGATCCTGGGACTCGTAGTCAGGGAGGGGGGGGGGGATCCTGGGACTCGTAGTCAGGGAGGGGGGGGGATCCTGGGACTCGTAGTCAGGGAGGGGGGGGGGATCCTGGGACTCGTAGTCAGGGAGGGGGGGGGGATCCTGGGACTCGTAGTCAGGGAGGGGGGGGGGATCCTGGGACTCGTAGTCAGGGAGGGGGGGGGGATCCTGGGACTCGTAGTCAGGGAGGGGGGGGGATCCTGGGACTCGTAGTCAGGGAGGGGGGGGGGATCCTGGGACTCGTAGTCAGGGAGGGGGGGGGGATCCTGGGACTCGTAGTCAGGGAGGGGGGGGGTGATCGGACTCTACGGAAGGGGGGGGGATCCTGGGACTCGTAGTCAGGGAGGGGGGGGGGATCCTGGGACTCGTAGTCAGGGAGGGGGGGGGGGATCCTGGGACTCGTAGTCAGGGAGGGGGGGGGGATCCTGGGACTCGTAGTCAGGGAGGGGGGGGGATCCTGGGACTCGTAGTCAGGGAGGGGGGGGGGATCCTGGGACTCGTAGTCAGGGAGGGGGGGGGATCCTGGGACTCGTAGTCAGGGAGGGGGGGGGGGATCCTGGGACTCGTAGTCAGGGAGGGGGGGGGATCCTGGGACTCGTAGTCAGGGAGGGGGGGGGGATCCTGGGACTCGTAGTCAGGGAGGGGGGGGGGATCCTGGGACTCGTAGTCAGGGAGGGGGGGGGATCCTGGGACTCGTAGTCAGGGAGGGGGGGGGGATCCTGGGACTCGTAGTCAGGGAGGGGGGGGGGATCCTGGGACTCGTAGTCAGGGAGGGGGGGGGGGATCCTGGGACTCGTAGTCAGGGAGGGGGGGGGATCCTGGGACTCGTAGTCAGGGAGGGGGGGGGGATCCTGGGACTCGTAGTCAGGGAGGGGGGGGGGATCCTGGGACTCGTAGTCAGGGAGGGGGGGGGGATCCTGGGACTCGTAGTCAGGGAGGGGGGGGGGATCCTGGGACTCGTAGTCAGGGAGGGGGGGGGGATCCTGGGACTCGTAGTCAGGGAGGGGGGGGGGATCCTGGGACTCGTAGTCAGGGAGGGGGGGGGGATCCTGGGACTCGTAGTCAGGGAGGGGGGGGGGATCCTGGGACTCGTAGTCAGGGAGGGGGGGGGGATCCTGGGACTCGTAGTCAGGGAGGGGGGGGGGATCCTGGGACTCGTAGTCAGGGAGGGGGGGGGGATCCTGGGACTCGTAGTCAGGGAGGGGGGGGGGGATCCTGGGACTCGTAGTCAGGGAGGGGGGGGGGATCCTGGGACTCGTAGTCAGGGAGGGGGGGGGGATCCTGGGACTCGTAGTCAGGGAGGGGGGGGGGATCCTGGGACTCGTAGTCAGGGAGGGGGGGGGGATCCTGGGACTCGTAGTCAGGGAGGGGGGGGGGATCCTGGGACTCGTAGTCAGGGAGGGGGGGGGGGATCCTGGGACTCGTAGTCAGGGAGGGGGGGGGGATCCTGGGACTCGTAGTCAGGGAGGGGGGGGGATCCTGGGACTCGTAGTCAGGGAGGGGGGGGGGATCCTGGGACTCGTAGTCAGGGAGGGGGGGGGGATCCTGGGACTCGTAGTCAGGGAGGGGGGGGGGATCCTGGGACTCGTAGTCAGGGAGGGGGGGGGGATCCTGGGACTCGTAGTCAGGGAGGGGGGGGGGATCCTGGGACTCGTAGTCAGGGAGGGGGGGGGATCCTGGGACTCGTAGTCAGGGGAGGGGGGGGGGATCCTGGGACTCGTAGTCAGGGAGGGGGGGGGGATCCTGGGACTCGTAGTCAGGGAGGGGGGGGGGATCCTGGGACTCGTAGTCAGGGAGGGGGGGGGGATCCTGGGACTCGTAGTCAGGGAGGGGGGGGGGATCCTGGGACTCGTAGTCAGGGAGGGGGGGGGGATCCTGGGACTCGTAGTCAGGGAGGGGGGGGGGATCCTGGGACTCGTAGTCAGGGAGGGGGGGGGGATCCTGGGACTCGTAGTCAGGGAGGGGGGGGGGATCCTGGGACTCGTAGTCAGGGAGGGGGGGGGGATCCTGGGACTCGTAGTCAGGGAGGGGGGGGGGATCCTGGGACTCGTAGTCAGGGAGGGGGGGGGATCCTGGGACTCGTAGTCAGGGAGGGGGGGGGGATCCTGGGACTCGTAGTCAGGGAGGGGGGGGGGATCCTGGGACTCGTAGTCAGGGAGGGGGGGGGGATCCTGGGACTCGTAGTCAGGGAGGGGGGGGGGATCCTGGGACTCGTAGTCAGGGAGGGGGGGGGGATCCTGGGACTCGTAGTCAGGGAGGGGGGGGGATCCTGGGACTCGTAGTCAGGGAGGGGGGGGGGATCCTGGGACTCGTAGTCAGGGAGGGGGGGGGGATCCTGGGACTCGTAGTCAGGGAGGGGGGGGGGATCCTGGGACTCGTAGTCAGGGAGGGGGGGGGGATCCTGGGACTCGTAGTCAGGGAGGGGGGGGGATCCTGGGACTCGTAGTCAGGGAGGGGGGGGGGATCCTGGGACTCGTAGTCAGGGAGGGGGGGGGATCCTGGGACTCGTAGTCAGGGAGGGGGGGGGATCCTGGGACTCGTAGTCAGGGAGGGGGTGGGGATCCTGGGACTCGTAGTCAGGGAGGGGGGGGGGATCCTGGGACTCGTAGTCAGGGAGGGGGGGGGGATCCTGGGACTCGTAGTCAGGGAGGGGGGGGGGGATCCTGGGACTCGTAGTCAGGGAGGGGGGGGGGATCCTGGGACTCGTAGTCAGGGAGGGGGGGGGGATCCTGGGACTCGTAGTCAGGGAGGGGGGGGGGGATCCTGGGACTCGTAGTCAGGGAGGGGGGGGGGATCCTGGGACTCGTAGTCAGGGAGGGGGGGGGATCCTGGGACTCGTAGTCAGGGAGGGGGGGGGGGATCCTGGGACTCGTAGTCAGGGAGGGGGGGGGGGATCCTGGGACTCGTAGTCAGGGAGGGGGGGGGGATCCTGGGACTCGTAGTCAGGGAGGGGGGGGGGATCCTGGGACTCGTAGTCAGGGAGGGGGGGGGGGATCCTGGGACTCGTAGTCAGGGAGGGGGGGGGGATCCTGGGACTCGTAGTCAGGGAGGGGGGGGGGATCCTGGGACTCGTAGTCAGGGAGGGGGGGGGGATCCTGGGACTCGTAGTCAGGGAGGGGGGGGGGATCCTGGGACTCGTAGTCAGGGAGGGGGGGGGGATCCTGGGACTCGTAGTCAGGGAGGGGGGGGGGATCCTGGGACTCGTAGTCAGGGAGGGGGGGGGATCCTGGGACTCGTAGTCAGGGAGGGGGGGGGGATCCTGGGACTCGTAGTCAGGGAGGGGGGGGGGATCCTGGGACTCGTAGTCAGGGAGGGGGGGGGGATCCTGGGACTCGTAGTCAGGGAGGGGGGGGGGATCCTGGGACTCGTAGTCAGGGAGGGGGGGGGATCCTGGGACTCGTAGTCAGGGAGGGGGGGGGATCCTGGGACTCGTAGTCAGGGAGGGGGGGGGGATCCTGGGACTCGTAGTCAGGGAGGGGGGGGGGATCCTGGGACTCGTAGTCAGGGAGGGGGGGGGGATCCTGGGACTCGTAGTCAGGGAGGGGGGGGGGATCCTGGGACTCGTAGTCAGGGAGGGGGGGGGATCCTGGGACTCGTAGTCAGGGAGGGGGGGGGATCCTGGGACTCGTAGTCAGGGAGGGGGGGGGGATCCTGGGACTCGTAGTCAGGGAGGGGGGGGGGATCCTGGGACTCGTAGTCAGGGAGGGGGGGGGGATCCTGGGACTCGTAGTCAGGGAGGGGGGGGGGATCCTGGGACTCGTAGTCAGGGAGGGGGGGGGGATCCTGGGACTCGTAGTCAGGGAGGGGGGGGGGGATCCTGGGACTCGTAGTCAGGGAGGGGGGGGGGATCCTGGGACTCGTAGTCAGGGAGGGGGGGGGGATCCTGGGACTTGTAGTCAGGGAGGGGGGGATCCTGGGACTTGTAGTCAGGGAGGGGGGATCCTGGGACTTGTAGTCAGGGAGGGTGGGACGCTGGGACTTGTAGTCGGGGAGGGGGGATCCTGGGACTTGTAGTCAGGGAGGGGGGGATCCTGGGACTTGTAGTCAGGGAGGGGGGGGGGGGCTTGTAGTCGGGGAGGGGGATCCTGGGACTTGTAGTCAGGGGGACGCTGGGACTTGTAGTCCTCCTCCGGGGGAGACACACCTGTCCGGGCCCAGTAGCAGGACACACACTCCCTCCTCGGCCAGCACGGCGGACATGGAGGGGGTCGGGCTCTCCTGGGAGGTGGATGGCCGGGACTCGGCGCTCTCCGGGCCGCTCATCTTCTTCCTTCTCTTCGCTCCGGTATGCCGAGCCCGCTGTGATCGGCTCTTCCCCGGGCGGACCTTCAGGACGGCCCCGGACCGGGCGGGGAACATCTGGGGACCCATCTCTCCCTCTGTCTGAGGAAAAGACAGGAGACGCTCGGCGCTTTCCCGCTCCTCCTGTACGCCGCCCAGACCCGCCCTCAGCGCTAGCGTGGGGACGTACAACGCGGCGTGTGTCCGGGGTCACGTAACCCGGAAATGGTGCCACAGACTGGAGCTCCAGTCTACAGCCCGATCTTCGAGCTCGCGAGATCTCGTGTCAGGTGACCTTCAGAAGTCCCACAGGGCGTCCCTCCGCTGGCCGCCATCTTAGTTGTGGCAAATTGTATGTTGAAATCCCCGCTATCTCGGCCGCTGTATCGGGAATGTTATCCTCTTACAGGATATATCTATCCCTGCTCTGGTCTACCAGCCCGCTGGAAAGGAGCCTGGCTGCGGGTTTGACGTGGACGGTGGAGAACGGGCGCCATCTTGGTTGTGGCAGCCGTGTTGGCAGTGCTAGAAAATCTCTGAGGAGGAATTTTTTTTTCAAATTATTAAACTAAAGTGAAGGGCCATGGAGGAGTTCAGTGTAACATTACAACATTTCCAGGGGTCTGTTTACAGCTGAGGAGGGCATAGTTGCCAACATTGTAAAAAAAAAAATGTGGGACACTTTTGTGGCTGTAGGCGGAGCCGTACAAAAAATTACGGGGCGGGGCATTCGTTTGTAGGCGCGACCTTGGAAAAATATACAAGTGCGGCGCGCGAAGCACGTCACGGCGAAAAATGGGCGTGGTTTACGCGACAGTGGGCGTGGCTAAAAATGGGCGTGGCTCAAGAGGGTGTGGTTAGAGTCTGAGATGAATGAGGGATGGAGAGGGAAAGGGGGAGAGGGAAATGACGGGACTGCAGGCCCAGATCCTACACAATAAAAATATGTGTATTCTAGAAAGTTTAACAAGCAGCAGATAAAGATACTCCAAGCACCTGGTGTTAGCACTTCAATCATCCCGGCACCATGGTTGTTATGGTGTCAGGATGATTGAAGTGCATTATTTCTATTATTACATTGTAATATAAAAAAAAATGATTCAACTCACCATAATGCAGAATCAGTGGGATCCCTGAGCGTGTCACTAGCCGTCCGTCCCTGCGTCAATGTCCCAGCAGAGTCCTTCCTTGCATCAGGTGCCCCCAGCGAAGCCCCCCTACATCAGATGTCCCCAGCAGAGCTCCCCCTCACCTCAGGTGTCCCCGGCGGAGCTTCCCCTCATACCAGGAGTCCCCGGCGGAGCTTCCCCTCATACCAGGAGTCCCCGGCGGAGCCCCCTCTCACATCAGGCATCCCCGGCGGAGCCCCCTCTCACATCAGGCGTCCCCGGCGGAGCCCCCTCTCACATCAGGCGTCCCCGGCGGAGCCCCCTCTCACATCAGGCGTCCCCGGCGGAGCTCCCCCTCACATCAGGCGTCCCCGGCGGAGCCCCCTCTCACATCAGGCGTCCCCGGCGGAGCCCCCCCTCACATCAGGTGTCCCCGGCGGAGCCCCCCCTCACATCAGGTGTCCCCGGCGGAGCTCCCCCTCACATCAGGTGTCCCCGGCGGAGCCCCCTCTCACATCAGGTGTCCCCGGCGGAGCCCCCTCTCACATCAGGTGTCCCCGGCGGAGCTCCCCCTCACATCAGGTGTCCCCGGCGGAGCTCCCCCTCACATCAGGTGTCCCCGGCGGAGCCCCTTCTCACATCAGGTGTCCCCAGCGGAGCTCCCCCTCACATCAGGTGTCCCCAGCTGAGCTCCCCCTCACATCAGGTGTCCCCAGCGGAGCTCCCCCTCTCACATCAGGTGTCCCCAGCGGAGCCCCCTCTCACATCAGGTGTCCCCGGCGGAGCCCACCCTCACATCAGGTGTCCCCAGCGGAGCCCCCTCTCACATCAGGTGTCCCCAGCGGAGCTCCCCCTCACATCAGGTGTCCCCGGCGGAGCTCCCCCTCACATCAGGTGTCCCCGGTGGAGCCCACCCTCACATCAGGTGTCCCCAGCGGAGCCCCCTCTCACATCAGGTGTCCCCAGCGGAGCCCCCTCTCACATCAGGTGTCCCCAGCGGAGCCCCCTCTCACATCAGGTGTCCCCTCTCACATCAGGTGTCCCCGGCGGAGCCCCCTCTCAAATCAGGTGTCCCCGGCGGAGCTCCCCCTCACATCAGGTGTCCCCAGAGGAGCCCCCTCTCACATCAGGTGTCCCCAGCGGAGCCCCCTCTCACATCAGGTGTCCCCTCTCACATCAGGTGTCCCCGGCGGAGCCCCCTCTCAAATCAGGTGTCCCCGGCAGAGCTCCCCCTCACATCAGGTGTCCCCAGCGGAGCCCCCTCTCACATCAGGTGTCCCCAGCAGAGCCCCCTCTCACATCAGGTGTCCCCAGCGGAGCCCTCTCTCACATCAGGTGTCCCCAGCGGAGCCCCCTCTCACATCAGGTGTCGCCAGCGGAGCCCCCTCTCACATCAGGTGTCCCCAGCGGAGCCCCCTCTCACATCAGGTGTCCCCTCTCACATCAGGTGTCCCCGGCGGAGCCCCCTCTCAAATCAGGTGTCCCCGGCGGAGCTCCCCCTCACATCAGGTGTCCCCAGCGGAGCCCCCTCTCACATCAGGTGTCCCCTCTCACATCAGGTGTCCCCGGCGGAGCCCCCTCTCAAATCAGGTGTCCCCGGCGGAGCTCCCCCTCACATCAGGTGTCCCCAGCGGAGCCCCCTCTCACATCAGGTGTCCCCAGCAGAGCCCCCTCTCACATCAGGTGTCCCCAGCGGAGCCCCCTCTCACATCAGGTGTCCCCAGCGGAGCCCCCTCTCACATCAGGTGTCGCCAGCGGAGCCCCCTCTCACATCAGGTGTCCCCAGCGGAGCCCCCTCTCACATCAGGTGTCCCCTCTCACATCAGGTGTCCCCAGCGGAGCCCCCTCTCACATCAGGTGTCCCCTCTCACATCAGGTGTCCCCGGCGGAGCCCCCTCTCAAATCAGGTGTCCCCGGCGGAGCTCCCCCTCACATCAGGTGTCCCCAGCGGAGCCCCCTCTCACATCAGGTGTCCCCAGCAGAGCCCCCTCTCACATCAGGTGTCGCCAGCGGAGCCCCCTCTCACATCAGGTGTCCCCAGCGGAGCCCCCTCTCACATCAGGTGTCCCCTCTCACATCAGGTGTCCCCGGCGGAGCCCCCTCTCAAATCAGGTGTCCCCGGCGGAGCTCCCCCTCACATCAGGTGTCCCCAGCGGAGCCCCCTCTCACATCAGGTGTCCCTTCTCACATCAGGTGTCCCCGGCGGAGCCCCCTCTCAAATCAGGTGTCCCCGGCGGAGCTCCCCCTCACATCAGGTGTCCCCAGCGGAGCCCCCTCTCACATCAGGTGTCCCCAGCAGAGCCCCCTCTCACATCAGGTGTCCCCAGCGGAGCCCCCTCTCACATCAGGTGTCCCCAGCGGAGCCCCCTCTCACATCAGGTGTCGCCAGCGGAGCCCCCTCTCACATCAGGTGTCCCCAGCGGAGCCCCCTCTCACATCAGGTGTCCCCTCTCACATCAGGTGTCCCCAGCGGAGCCCCCTCTCACATCAGGTGTCCCCTCTCACATCAGGTGTCCCCGGCGGAGCCCCCTCTCACATCAGGTGTCCCCGGCGGAGCTCCCCCTCACATCAGGTGTCCCCAGCGGAGCCCCCTCTCACATCAGGTGTCCCCAGCAGAGCCCCCTCTCACATCAGGTGTCCCCAGCAGAGCCCCCTCTCACATCAGGTGTCCCCAGCAGAGCCCCCTCTCACATCAGGTGTCCCCAGCGGAGCCCCCTCTCACATCAGGTGTCGCCAGCGGAGCCACCTCTCACATCAGGTGTCCCCAGAGGAGCCCCCTATCACATCAGGTGTCCCCAGCGGAGCTCCCCCTCACATCAGGTGTCCCCAGCGGAGCTCCCCCTCACATCAGGTGTCCCCAGCGGAGCTCCCCCTCACATCAGGTGTCCCCAGCGGAGCTCCCCCTCACATCAGGTGTCCCCAGCGGAGCCCCCTCTCACATCAGGTGTCCCCAGCTGAGCTCCCTCTCACATCAGGTGTCCCCTGCGGAGTCCCCCTTGCATCAGGTGTCCCCAGTGGAGCCCCCCCTCACATCAGGTGTCCCCAGTGGAGCCCCCCCTGCATCAGGTGTGTCCCCAGTGGAGCCCCCCTCGCATCAGGTGTGTCCCCAGTGGACCCCCCTCACATCAGGTGTCCCCAGTGGAGCCCCCCTCACATCAGGTGTCCCCAGTGGAGCCCCCTTGCATCAGTTGTGTCCCCAAAGGAGCCCCCCCCTCACATCAGGAGTCCCACAGTGGTGCGCGCCCGCCCCCCACCTCAGAGGTGTCCTAGTAGTAGCATGAACCCCCGCCCCTTTCCATATCAGACAGGAAGATGGCTGGGGGAGGGGGGGCTAGACGGAGCTCCTGCGTCGCTGCCCACCCTCCGCCCCGCTCCGCCTACCCCCCCCCCCCAGCCGTCTTCCTGAACTTCTGAACTTCATCAAAATGGCGGCCAGCGGGACATTTCCCGGGACACCAGAAATTCAGGAATGGCGTCCAAGTCCCGGGAATGTCCCGGGAAATCCGGAACAGTTGGCAAGTATGGGAGGGGCTCACTTTTGTTGCCAGCAGTTTAGACATTAATGGCTGTTAGAGGAGCCAAACAATCTGATTTGTATTTTTTGCCTGCATGGTGGGGGGAATGAACAGAGGAGTGTAACATACACTATATTACCAAAAGTATTGGGACGCCTGCCTTTACACACACATGAACTTTAATGGCACCCCAGTCTTAAGCCTCATACACACGATCGGATTTTCCACAGACAAAGCGAAGGACTTTTGTCTGAAGGGCGTTGGCTGGGAACTTGTCATACAAACGGCAAAGAATTGTCGGCCAACAAACACGAAACTACGTGGTTCTTTAGCTCTTTAGCGCCACCCTTTGGGCAACTCCTGCTAATGTTGTGTTATGGCGAGCATTGCCTCCGGGCATGGCGTGTTTGTGCTTTGGATTTTTGTCCGACGGACTTGTGTACACGCGATTGGAAAATCCGACAACACACAATTGTTGGCGGACGATTTTAAAGCCTGAGATCCAACATTTGTCCACGGAAAACCCGACAACAACTGTCCGATGGAGCGTACAAACGGTCGGATTTTCCGACAACAGCCGGCCATCACACAACTCCCCTCGGATAATCCGATCGTGTGTACGAGGCTTAAGTCCGTAGGGTTCAACATTGGGTTGGCCTACCCGTTGCGGGGTGGAGGAACTTGACTGGCCTGCACAGAGTCCTGGCCTCAACCAGATATAACACCTTTGGGATGAATTAGAGCAGAGACTGCGAGCCAGGCTTTCTCATCCAACAT
>JBBGZY010003463.1:7500-165000 GCA_037952925.1 Lithobates clamitans | reverse complement strand
TATGTCGGCGGCGACCGCGGCAATTGCCGCGATCGCTCCGATGACACAGAAATCGGCGGAGATCGGCCTATAACACGCACCCACGATTTTCCCCTGATTTTCAGGGGAAAAAAGTGCGTGTTATATGCCGATAAATACGGTAATTACCTTTTGCAGGAGATTTTTATACTTCTAGATTTATAATCTCATGATAAAGTCCCTCTGTCAGAGGTGTCTAACCACATGATCAGTACTGACCAATCACAGCTGAACATCGTGTGAACCAGGAAGTGCCGGTAAAGGGCTTTCCTCGGTTCGCGCTGACAGGGAGAGCCGATCGATGTCGGGGGGGGGGGGGTCTGTGATGATAATCAGCACATTGATTATCAGCACAGCCCCCTCAAGATGTGCCAATCACATGCCAATAAGTGCCCCGCAAAGTCCTCATAATAAAAGACTGCCAGTGCCCACCACAGTGCCAATCAGAGCCTAGCAGTAACACCTGTCTGTAACACATCAGTACCTCATCATCAGTGCTGCCCATCAGTGCCACCTGTCAGTGCCCATCAGTGCCATTTACAGCCGCCTGTCAGTGCCCATCAGTGCTGCATATCAGTGCCGCCTATTAGTGCCCATCAATTGTACATATCAGTGCCGCCTCATCAGTGCCTGTCAGTGCCGCCTCATCAGTGCCTGTCAGTGCCGCCTCATCAGTGCCAATCAGTGCCGCCTCATTAGTGCCTATCAGTGACGCCTCATCAGTGCCCGTCAGTGAAGGGGAAAACAAAATTTTATGACAGAAACTGAGAAAAACATTTTTTTTTTCAAAAATTTGGGTATTTTTTAGTTAAAATAACCCCCCCCCCCCCTCCCCCCAGAGGTGATCAAATACCACCAAAAGAAAGTTCTATTTGTGGGAAGAAAATGATAAAAATGTCCTATGTGTACAGTGTCACATGACCGCGCAATTGTCATTCAAAGTGTGACAGCGCTGAAAGCTGAAAATTGTCCTAGACAGGAAGGGGGCGAAAGTGCCCGGTATTGAAGGGGTTAAAAAGACTTTTTTTTTCCCCAAACATTATTTTTTTTTTTTATTGTATTTTAGTGTAAATGAGATGTGAAGTCTCTTTGACCCCCCAGATCTCATATATAAGAGGACCTGTCATGCTTTTGTTCTATTACAAGGGATGTTTACATTCCTTCTAATAGGAATAAAAGTGACATTTCTTTTTTAAAGAACAGTGTAAAAAAATAAAATAAAAGGTAAAATAAATATAATTTTTTCTTTTAAATGCGCCCCGTTCTGCCGAGCTCACGTGCAGAAGCGAACGCATACGTGAGTAGCGCCCGCATGTGAAAATGGTGTTCAAACCACACATGTGAGGTATCGCCGCGATCGTTAGAGCGAGAGCAATAATTCTAGCCCTGGACCTCCTCTCTGTAACACAATACATGCAACCTGTACAATTTTTTAAACATCACCTATGGAGAATTTTAAGGGTAAAAGTTTGTCGCCATTCTACGAGCGGGCACAATTTTGAAGCGTGACATGTTGGGTATCAATTTACTCGGCGTAACATCATCATTCACAAAAAGATAACTAATGCAGCCACCACCCCTAATGATTGTAAAGCTGCATTTTTGTTAGTATAACAGATTGGAATGGCAAGTGGTTGTATCATTATACATTATATAAAAAAGGGACTTAAATACACTTTAATGAATTAAAAAAACAAAAAAAAAAAAAACATATACCCCAATTTTTAGGTAAAATATGAGAGAACATCTTACGCTGAGTAAATAGATACCTAAAATGTCACGCATGCGCTGACGGAATGGCGCCAAACTACAATACTTCCCCATAGGGGACACTTTATACATTATTACATGTTACCAGTTTAGAGTTACAGAGGAGATCTATAATGCTCTCGCTCTGACGTTCGTGGCGATATCTCACATGTGTGGCGTGAACACCATTTATAAAATGTGGGCGTGACCTATGTATGCGTTCACAACCGCACACGAGCAAAGGGGGCTTTACATTTATTTTTTTATTTTTTATATTATTACAGTTTTTTACACTATCCCTTTACAAAAATAGTTTTGATCACTTTTATTCCTATCGCAAGAAATGTAAACATCCCTTGTGATAGAAATGAGCAGTGACAGGTCCTCTTTATGGAGAGATCTGGGGGGTCAATAAGACTCCACATCTCTCCTCTACAATGGAAAGCATTAGATATAAAAAAAAAAGAAAAAAAATGGATCTAATGCTTTAAAAAAAACAAAACACGACTTTGGGAAAAGTAAAAATCCTCCGTTGCGGCTTCCTCACTGCAAGTGTGAATTGTTTATTTGTGTCTAGAGCAGGGATCCTCAAACTACGGCCCTCCAGCTGTTGCAGAACTACACATCCCATGAGGCATTGTAAAACTCTGATATTCACAGACATGAGTAGGCATGATGGGTATTGTAGTTCCTGAACACCTGAAGGGCCGCAGTTTGAAGACCCCTGGTCTAGAGGATGAGGAAAGTTTTACTTCTCCCAATCCTCCAGCAGATGGCGCTCCCCTATGCTCCTCCAGTGGACAGTTCCTTGGCATGTCTAATGCAGAGGAAGTGAGGGGAAATCTATCCAATGGGGACACAGACAGCAATGTGTTTTGATAGGTTGGGGAAGAGTTTGATCCTGTGTTAGGTTTTTTTTGGTGTGCCCCCATTGGGGAGGATTGGCACCACTTCCTGTTCCTGTGATCCTGGTCTCCAGTACAGGAAGTAAGAGGAAATGTGTGACTCTAACCTTCCCCCGCTCTATAAAAAAAAAAATGTAAAAGTACTGATTTGTCCTAAATACATAGCCAATTGGATCAGGGATATTTGGAATAGATTTATAGTCATGAATGGAAACTGGTTTGTTGAACATTATAGCTCATTATTTGGACATTTAAGTGAATTTTCTCTGTTTTTATTTCATCAGATCCCATGTCCACTGAGACCACTGAGATGGTCAGGCAGGACCAAAGAGACCTAAGAATTCAATGGGAGACCCCTTCAGACACTTCCACTGAGACCGCTGATACCGAGACGGTCAGGAAGCACCAAAGGACCCTGGAATGGGAGACCCCTCCAGACTCTTCCACCGAGATGGTCAGCGAGGACCAAGACAACCTGGAAACACAGTGGGGGACCCCTCCAGACACTTCCTCTGAGACCGCTGATACCGAGACGGTCAAGGAGGACCTAGGCATTGCGGAGATACAGAGGGAGACCCCTCCAGACACTTCCACCGAAACGGTCAGGGAGGACCAAGACAACCTGGAAACACAGTGGGGGACCCCTCCAGACACTTCCTCTGAGACCGCTGATACCGAGACGGTCAAGGAGGACCTAGGCATTGCGGAGATACAGAGGGAGACCCCTCCAGACACTTCCTCTGAGACCACTGATACTGAGACGGTCAAGGAGGACCTAGGCATTGCGGAGATACAGAGGGAGACCCCCCCAGACACTTCCTCTGAGACCGCTGATACCGAGACGGTCAAGGAGGACCTAGGCATTACGGAGATACAGAGGGAGACCCCTCCAGACACTTCCTCTGAGACCGCTGATACCGAGACGGTCAAGGAGGACCTAGGCATTGTGGAGATACAGAGGGAGACCCCTCCAGTCACTTCTACTGAGGAGGTCCCCATGATGTCTCCAACAATGACAGTGACAACGACAACAACAACGGAGACTAATACTTATGATACAGCAAAACGAGTCATTGCTCTCGTGAAATTTATCGCCATGACCATCGATCAACTGCAGAGAAGTGACTTTCCATTAGTGTGGACCTTTGTCGGAGTCGGAGTCGGTGTTCTACTACTAATCGTCTTCGCTGCAGTAGGACTTCACTTCAGGTAAGTTATTGCACATTCTTCATAGGTTTTCTCCATTACACGTCTTCATGCTATCACCCACTTTATCTGAGCCCTCCCCCCTCCCAATATTTACCACTTTTCCTATAGGTGGGCAGTTGATCAGACCGTAGCGGTGTGTTTTCTGTACTTATTGCCCGGGGTTTAGCAGCACAAGCCCCTCACTGGTCATCATGAGATTAAAGCACCTCTAACATTTGTGGATGAACTGAGGCTGCGGCTAACAGTAACAAATGGGGTGATGGCGTGTGACCATTTGTTTTCTATCAAACACAGATTTAAGTGGCGTCAGCTATTAATTTTGAACATTTTTGCTGGTTTATGGACACATTCTTATAACATTTCTTTATCTCCACAGAATTTGTTGCTGCTGGTGCAGAGCAAGAAAAAGGGACAGGCTAAAGAGGATGGAAGAAGGAGGATCCCCCGAGATGGAAGGAGGATCCCCCGAGCTGGAGGAAGTACTCGTAATGGGAGTAGGAGGCGCAGAGGAAAAAGATGTCCCGGCGGTGATGGAAGAAGGATACACAGCAAAGGATGAAATATGCATCTTGATGGAGAAAAGAACCGAAAATATGGAAGGAGGGATCACTGAGAGGAACGAAATGCTGACTGAAGTGTGCACAATAATGGAAAAAAGTCACACATCGCCAGAAGAAGCTAGAGCGATAAATGTAAAACTCGCAGCCATGGAAGAAGAACTCTCAGTGACTAAACAAAAACTTGCAGAGGCGCAAGAACGGTCAGCGAGGGCAGAAGAACTGGTAGTGATGGAACAAGAACTCACACTGAGGGAAGAACAACTTGCAAAGATGCAAGAAAAATTTGCAAAGATGCAAGAAGAATTTGTAGAGACCAAACAAGAACTGGCAGAAATTAAAAAAGAACTTACAGGGACGCAAAAAAGATTAGCAGACAAAGAAAAAGAGTATCTAGAAATACTCGAGGTTAAAGAAGAAGGAGTCACAGCGATTAAAGAAGTGGCAGTGACGAAAAAACAATTTGCAAAGATGCAAGAAAAATTTGCAGAGACCAAAGAAAAACTGGCAGAAACTAAAAAAGAACTTACAGTGACGCAAAAAAGATTAGCAGACAAAGAAAAAGAGTATCTAGAAATACTCGAGGTTAAAGAAGAAGGAGTCACAGCGATGAAAGAAGTGGCAGTGACGAAAAAACAATTTGCAAAGATGCAAGAAAAATTTGCAGAGACCAAAGAAAAACTGTCAGAAACTAAAAAAGAACTTACAGTGACGCAAAAAAGATTAGCAGACAAAGAAAAAGAGTGTCTAGAAATACTCGAGGTTAAAGAAGGAGTCACAGCGATGAAAGAAGTGGCAGTGACGAAAGAACAATTTGCAAATATGCAAGAGAAATTTGCAGAGACAAAAGAACTGGTAGTGAGGGAACAAGAACTTACAGAGATGCAAAAAGGATTTGCAGACAAAGAAGAAGAGTATCTAAAAATGCTCACAGAGATTCAAGAAGAAGTCATAGTGATGGAAAAAGCACTTGTAGTGACGAAAGAAGAACTAGCAGGGACTAAACAAGAACTGGCAGCGAGGGAACAAGAACTGGCAGTGAACAAGAAGAACTTGGAAAGATGCAAGAGAAAGTTGCATAGACAAAACTCCAAAGATGCCAGATAAATTTGCGAGGGACGCAACGAAAGAAGAACTGGCAGCAACTAAAAAAGAAGCGAGGGACGCGATCGGAAATTCGGCCAGCAAAAGACCGATGAGAGCTTTTGGTCGGAAAATGCGACCGCGTACGCTCCATCGGACTTTAGCTGGCCGAATTCCAGCCAGCAAAAAATTGAGAGCACCTTCTCAATTTTGCAGAAAAAGTTACAATTGGAAATTCAGATTGTGCGCATTCCGACGTGCGAAATTCCTACGCATACTCGGAAAGCATTGAACCTGATTTTCTCGTTACTGCGTTCTTGACGGTCATAAGTTCAGGGCACTTTTTTGTGACCGTGTGTATGCAAAACGACTCATCAGCAGTCGGCGGGTTTCCCGCTGACAGGTGAATGAAAACCAACGAATTGCCAGCAATAAAATTTTAAGATAAGATAAATCAGTGTGAGGGTCCCCCCCCAATCCATACCAGGCCTTTCGGGTCTGGTATGGATTTTAAGGGGAACCTCAGGCCAAAATTAAAAAAATAATGCTTTGGAGGCCCAAAATCCATATCAGACCTTTATCTGAGTATGCAGCCTGGTAGTCTAGGAAAGGGGGGGGGGGGGACGAGTGAGCGTCCTTTCCCCCCTACCTCCTGAACCACACCAGGCCACATGCCCTCAACATGGGGGGTGCTTTGGGGTATGGGGCTCCCCTCCCCCAAAGTACCCTGTCCCCATCAACATGGGGACAAGGTGCTTTCGGGGTGGGGGAGGGGAGCCCCTCTACCCCAAAGCACCCCCCATGTTGAGGACATGTGTCCTGGTATGGTTGGGGGTGGGGGTCTGGGCACTCGCTCGCCCCTCCCTTTCCTAGCCTGCCAAGTTACATGCTTTGATAAATCTCTGGTATTCATTTTGACCTTTCGGGTCTGGTATGGATTTTAAGGGGAACCTCAGGCCAAAATTAAAAAAATAATGCTTTGGAGGCCCAAAATCCATATCAGGCCTTTATCTGAGTATGCAACCTGGTAGTCTAGGAAAGGGGGGGGAGGGGGACGAGTGAGCGTCCTTTCCCCCCTACCTCCTGAACCACACCAGGCCACATGCCCTCAACATGGGGGGTGCTTTGGGGTAGGGGGCTCCCCTCCCCCAAAGTACCCTGTCCCCATCAACATGGGGACAAGGTGCTTTCGGGGTGGGGGAGGGGAGCCCCTCTACCCCAAAGCACCCCCCATGTTGAGGACATGTGGCCTGGTATTGTTGGGGGTGGGGGACTGGGCGCTCGCTCGCCCCTCCCTTTCCTAGCCTGCCAAGTTGCATGCTTTAATAAATCTCTGGTATTCATTTTGGTAGAACCCACTTTTGGAGTGAGGTTTCCCTTAAAATCCATACCAGACCTGATGGGCATAGTATGGATTGGGGGGAACCCCATGCTGATTTATCTTCAAATTTTATTGCTGGCAATTCTTTTGTTTACATTCAGTTAGGGGTGCACCATTACCATTTTTTAAATACCGAGTACCAATACTTTTTCTCAAGTACTCACCGATACCACATACCAATAGCTATCACCTAGGAAGAGTAGGTAGAGGGGTGGTTTGGTGGACAGTATTTTGGGGACTTTGTGTGTTTTACATTGTGTGGGGACATTGGGCCGGTGATCAGTGTGTGAAAAGCTGTAAAAAACAGCTCATAATCACTGATCACCGGCCGGCTGCAGAGATCCACGGATGTTGCCAGTGAGGAGAGGAGAGCTGATCTCCTAGCAACCAGCTCAATTTACATCACATGACATCATGTGATCAGGAGGGCCAATCACAGAGCCCTCCTGCCGATCAGAGATGCGCCGTGTCCGGGTGGCACGAGCGCATCAAGATCGCGCCGCGAACGGCTTGCTATGGGTGGCAGATGCAGAAGAGGAGGAGCTGAGAGTGCCAGTCGGTGACCCCAGAAGAGGAGGAGCTGAAGAGTGCCAGTCGGTGACCCCAGAAGAGGAGGAGCTGAGAGTGCCAGTCGGTGACCCCAGAAGAGGAGGAGCTGAGAGTGCCAGTCGGTGACCCCAGAAGAGGAGGAGCTGAGAGTGCCTGTCGGTGACACCAGAACAGGAGGAGCTGAGGGTGCAAGATGAACTCCAAATTGCTCCATGCTTTAGATAGATGTACACACACACACAACCAAATTAGGAGAGAGTAGATCGCACACACAGATTATAGGATGAGGCCGTACTACAAACATACATTCAACATTAGAAAAAGGATGACTAGCATCCAGTAGGGTAGCTTAGTGTAGTTAGTGTAGGTCCTGCCCTAGAAGAGTCTACCTTGCCGTGGTGGGCAGGCTTGGAATCTCTTGGTCAAAAGTGCGTCAGCCAATGGGGCGATCACTAGATCTTTACTCTTGGCCAATTGATTCTACCAAAGGACTCTTGGTTTAATCCGAGTATATATAGTTGGAAAAGGAAAAAAAATGTGTACAGGTCCATAATTATACTTTCATAAACACACAATAAAAATGTGTTATATTTACATTTGTATTGCTTCCTCTTTTATTTAATCCTTTCATGACCGGGGGGGGGGAGGGTCATTACCACTTGGATGCACAGGCCACATTTGCAAGGCTGGAAGGGGCTCTATGGCTACTTCTTCCTCTTCTGGTGAGTGTAGGGATGTGTAATAGGCGTTTATGTATTAACATTAGGGGTGCGCATCTTCACTGGTCTCACCATTCAATTCGATTATCCTGTCCACGATTCAATTCGATTCCGCGATGCACCATGAGTAATACCCAAGTGCCCATGGTTTTCAACTTTTCATCAAAAAAATTAATTCAAGCACTCAGAAATTGAAGAAATATATTTATTTTTATCTGATATTTAAAAAAACATTACACAGTATTTGTGAAAAGATCACTAAGACAAGACATAAACCATTAATGAAATAATAATAAAAAAAGGTATTGTAATGTAAAATCATTTTTATAGAATGAAATATACTATTATTATTATAATTGCACTTACTGAATAAAATATATGTGCGACTGTGTGGCCTGCGCTGCAGCCAGCCTGAGCCAATTACTGACACAAATGAAATGACAGCGTCGGTGGAAAGGAGAATGAATGGTGTATCAAGATGCTTGGCTCTCACTATAACATTAATAGTTCTTATCG
The DNA here is from genome assembly GCA_037952925.1 of Lithobates clamitans. Lineage (NCBI taxonomy): Eukaryota > Metazoa > Chordata > Amphibia > Anura > Ranidae > Lithobates > Lithobates clamitans. Next base: position 156,314 of record JBBGZY010003463.1, on the reverse strand, counting down.
TGTTGTCTCGGACCTCTCTGTTGCGGATAAAACTGACCTGATCAATGGGGATGATACGCAGGAGAATAGAACCCATTCTCTCTGCCAAAATTTTTGTGAACAATTTTAGGTCGCAGTTAAGAAGGGAGATGGACCTATAGTTGGTGCAGAGGAGTGAGTCTTTGCCTGGCTTTGGGATGACCGAGATACTTGCCCCGAGGAGATCTGGAGGCATGGCATGGCCCTCTAAGATGGCATTAAAAGCCTTGGAAAAGTGGGATGCCAATTGCACCCCAAAGACTTTGTAGTATGGGGTTGTAAAACCATCTGGCCCCCCCCGGCGCTTTTCCTGCTAGTGATTCAGCTATTGCGTCCGAGAATTCCTCTGCAGAGATGGGTGCCGATAGCAGCTCAACCTCCTCGTCAGTGAGTGAAGGTAGCTTAAGCTTAGATCGTTGCAGACTTCTTCAAGGTACAAACCACCACGGGGGATGAGTGTAAGTTATAAAGAGAAGCGTAAAAATCACAGAACGTCTCCGCTATCTCCAGGGGATGAATGAATTTTGGTATCTGAAGGAGTGGATATAGCTGCAATGTAGGATGAATTACGTCGGGTTCGTATATCGTTCGCCAGGGACCTACTACACTTGTCTCAAAATTCGTAGAATGTTCTACGTACTTTCAAAAGCCTATTTTTGGCCTGGAATAACGAGAGGTCTCTGATCTGCTCCCGAAGCCGATTAAGCTCTGCTTCTGCAAGCTGATCAGGGCGAGATTTATGGTGTTTTTCAAGGTCATGCAGTTTGGATAATAAACTGGATACTGTTTTCGCCTTATCTTGTTTAACTCTGTGGCCATGTTTAATGAGAACTTCTCGTATATAGCACTTGTGCGCCGCCAAAGGAGGAGAGGGCTAGATACTGAGTCTTTATTGGTCTCGAAGGAGAGTTGCAGCTCCCTCAAGACATCCGTTTTAAGGTCAGGGTCCTGTAGAAGGGTTTCATTAGGACGCCAGGTGGCGGACCTAGGCATCCGGTGTTTCTTGCGGGTGGAGAATACGCCATATATCAACCAATTGATAGGAATGTAGAAGTTCTTTAAGTTTAGTTCTGGAGTTTTCGAGAGAGGGCTGAAGAGCCCATTGATGAATCCTTATATGGGTCGAGAGTAAGATTGAAGTCTCCACCTATTATGAGAGTACCCTCAGAAAAGGAGTCCAAAGAGGAGAGACATGACTCAAGCACTGCGAGTTGTGTTTGGTAGATAAACATTTGTCAGGGTGAACATCTCCGAAAGGATTTTGCCTTTCACAAAAATATATCTGCCTTCCTGGTCAGTGTGGTCTACGAATTGCCAAGGAAGGGTGTTAGACAGGAGGATACTGGTCCCCTTTGATTTGGATGAGGGAGACACACTATGATAGGCCATTAGGAAGTGCTTATTGTGCATTTTCGGGATTCTGTCTGCTCGAAAATGAGTCTCCTGAAGAAATACAATTTGGGGGCGTTGTCTCCACAGATCCGAGAGGCAACTGGACCGTTTTTCAGGGGTGTTAAGGCCCTTAACATTCCAGGACAGCAACTTCAATGTCATCCTGAAGACACCGGCCCCAGATGACAACCGTTATGGGTGTGTAGGAATGCAGGGAGGAGGAGAGGGAAAATAAAAAATAAAAAAAAAGGGGGGGGGGTTAGGGTAGGTGAAGATAACAGATAGAAGGGCAGAGGCAGTGAAAATAGATAGGTCAGATAGAAAGAAAAATAAGCACAGGGGAGATGTAAGAAGGAAAGAAGAGCAAGCAAGATACTAAGACTCCATGTGGAAATCAACTGCCGACTTGGGCAGCTACGGCTTATTGGGGGAAGAGGTAAGGCACCTCAGGGGATGTCACAGGCAACTCCCGCGATGCCCCAAATTTATATGCAACCTAAAACAGATCAGCCCTGTTATGTGATCCTCTCGGTATGATTAAGGAGAGAATAACGGGGGGGGGGGGGAGAAACTTTCGTTCAACAAGGCATAACAAGGGAAGTAACTATCAAACAGCTTAGATTAATAATTTAACCTGCGGTCCCATAGCTCAAAAAAAAAAAAAAAAGGTCCGTCCAGGACCAGAACCAAAAACCAAGGAGGATGTCCAGGCCAGGGCCATCAACCGTGGCCAAGCAGGGATGGCCAAGGTCTGGAGATGAATACAAGACAATGATCCCCAAATGTTCATAAGGCAAACGTATTCCAGATCCCCGGAAGTCTGTCATGGGAGTGGTCTCGAGAAACCCATCTCCAGGCAGAAGGTAACTCATGTTGACTGGACCTGTAGGGTTGTCCCGATACAGAGCATTTGCCCAAGTACTTGTACTCGGGCAAATTCTCCCGATGCTTCCCCCGATACCTAGAGGACAGCTGTGATCGGCGCGTGGGGGAGTTACAAGATTCTCCCCCAGCGGCTTTCACCAGCTTTAGTGACATACAGCGGTGATCGCTCACCGCTGACTGTCACTGCATCCTCCTCCATGCCCCCTCCTTTCCTCTGTGCCTCTCCGCTGTCCCCCTCCGTTCCTCTCTCCTTATCTGTCCCCCTCCGTACTCCCCCTTCGTTCCTCTATCCTTATCTGTCCCCCTCCGTACTCCCCCTTCGTTCCTCTATCCTTATCTGTCCCCCTCCATACTCCCCTTTCGTTCCTCTCTCCTTATCTGTCCCCTGCATTCCTCTCTCCTTATCTGTCCCCTCCGTTCTCCCCCTCAGTTCCTCCGTCCTCCCCCTCCTTCCTTTGTGTATGGATAGAGTCAGCTGAGTCTGTCCATTCACATAACTGAAACATTGTAATCTCTTCTCTCCATTCATTCTCAGTGCAGCTGACGCTGCAGAGAAAGGGACTGGGGAATCTCTATCCTCTGTCTCTTTCTCTGTCTCAAGGGGGAGATATCAGAGGTCTGTTAAGACCCCTGATATCTCACCAAAGCCCCCCAAAAGGGCTGATTAAAAAAAAAAACAATAAAGAATAAAAAAATATTATTGTAAAAAATAAAAATTGTAAAAAAAAAACAAAAAAAACACACATACAACGTTCACCCCCCCCCCCAAAAAAAAATAGCAAAAAAAAACCTGTCACATGACATTAAAAAAGTATCGGTAATCGGTATCGGCGAGTACTTGAAAAAAAGTATTGGTACTTGTACTCGGTCCTAAAAAAGTGGTATCGGGACAACCCTATTGACCTGTAAATATAACCAATTCACATCTACAACCAACTATTTTGGGAGAAGAGTTCCCAGGGAGTTCTAAGCAGAGTACCTATCCTGGCACTGAGCCTGGAAAATGCAAAAAACAAAAATGTGTTCTTTCCCCTTCCTCTCTCTTTAAAGGAAAAAAAAGGGGGGGGGGGGTAGTGGAGTGGCGTACCCCTTGATTACACTCTTGGGTAACTATATGAGAGGAAAAACATGTACAGTTATTGTTGAGTGCATCCACTTCGTAGCAGGAACCCCAAATGTTAACATTTTAAGAACATAAAAAGCACTCCTGTGAACTCACCAGTCATGTTATATATAACTATCTTTCATTACATTCGTATAGTCTATGAGAACCAGAATGAAACCCGTATGATGCCAGCAGGAGAGTTTATCTGAGCATTGAACTAGTCTTGGGTGCAGCCTCAGTCTAATTTGCCCTACGTTAGCCTTCCCAGCCCTCCCGACTGCCAAAGAGCATTTTTACACCTGACATGCTCTCACTGCCTACCTAGGGTAGGATGGCGTGACGCCAACTAGTATGGCCGTCAAAGTTAGTGGGCATGCTGATGACTCTAAATTGAGGTGAGAACAAAAAAAAGAAACTAAAAATACAAAACCAAGAGTCTTCCGCCATCCAGACAAGGAGGCTTCCCCTGTAGAGTGTCCGGTCTGATTGTCACCTGTCGAGTGATCGCGTTTGCGTCGGGACCACCCAGGTGAGTAGAAGTGAGAAAGGTGTGGGAAGGGTGGCTATAGATACAAAGAACTTGTGAACGTATCGGGGTCGGATAATTGATGTCCGGCCATGGCCCCGCAAAACTGGATTCACTGAATGTGAGCCTATGGGACAAAAGGACTGTGAAAGTATCCGGAAATCACAGATGGGCGACATCTTAAATTGTTAGGCTTCACGGTCTTGAGGCTGTGGTTGCTCTCTTCGTTGGGAGCGACGATTTCTGTAGCATGCTGGTTGCAGGGGTTGTAGCGTTGGTGTTTGTTGGTAGAGTGAACGCCAGCCAGTTGGGAAGAGGAACTAGAGCCATCTCTAGGGCGCTAAAGAAAGCCGGTAACTCTGACAGGTGTTGTAAAGGGTAAAAACGATTACCTTTCCAAGCGATAAGGTGGAAGGGGTGGCCCCATTTGTAGGTGACACCGATGCCGCTGAACCTCTCCAAAAGGGGCTTCATGCATCTGGAGAGTCCTCCTTGACACATCTGGCAACAGAAAGATGGGGGCCCCATCAAATTCTATCGGCCCTCTGCGCCAAGCCTGTTGGAGAATTTCCTCTTTGAGGTCTATCTTCGTTTCTGGGACCCAGTGCCCTGTGGACCCTGTTGATGGCAATGCTGGTATCAGAGAGGTGCTCCAGATACGTGTTGAAAATGGAAGAGACTGTGGCTTTAAGGTCTGCTTGTTGAGTGGCTTCCGGGAGCCCCCTTAATCTGATGTTACTCCTGCGGTTGCGATTTTCTAAGTCATCCAAAAGTAGAGTTAACTGAGTAACTTGGTCAGTAATTTCAGCGTGCGCTGTCTGCATGTTGGCTACAGAGTGAGTGATGGTAGCCTCAGATTCTAGCGTGGTGACCCGTGTTGTAACATCTACTACTTCCTGCTTAAGCCCGGCCAGCTCCCCCCTGAGATCCATCTCTACACGAGAGGCCAGTGATTCAAAGTCCTCTCTGGTGGGGAGTTTTTGTTAGAATGCCCAAATAGTCTGCTCAGTGAGCTGCCCAGTAAAAGACCCCTGCTGGGGTGTCACACTGTGTGATGTAATCACTGTGACCAGAGATGTGACATCAGGGTTCAGAGCGTGTCTTTCTGTCCCACACCAGGGCTGAGAGAAGCTGGGTCCAGGTAAATCAGCTTGCATGGATAGTGGCATATGCAGGGAGCAGCGCTCATCATTGTCCAGGCTAAGGAGTGGTGTGAGGGAGAGAGCAAGGCAGGCAGGGGGAGAGATCACTGGGTGGTGAGAACGGCAGCATATCGTTGCCTGAGCCATCCATATCTCTCTCCAGGTCTGCAGCCAACAGTCTGAGTGCCGTCCTCGTGGTAGCCGCCGGCGCCATCTTGGATGTGTCTGGGGTAGAAGCCGCGGACTGTACAGGGACCGGGAAACGCTCCATCTCACCAGCGGGACCTCTCATGCAGCATTCAGCCTTACCTACCGCCCGGGTAATTAGCTGGAGAGGATAATGTTAGGTATGTCTACCGTGGAGGGCTGCCGGAGAGCCGCGGACCGGGATCTCAGTAGGAACACGTCCTCACACTTCCATGCCGAGACCACGCCCCCTTCAGAGTTGTTTTTAAGTCAGCCGGTACAAATACTGTAGCTGCTCAGTTTTAAAAATCAGGTATTTACCAGAATCAGGGATACAGCGGTAGCTTTCTGCAGACGGCTCTTACCTGTGCAGGTCTTTGGCACCACCATCTTGGATATGGGAGCCAGCTTTGGCTTTCCTGAGGAACCGCAGCGGTCTCCCTAGTGCCTGAGCTTGTCTGTGAACGGTCCCGCAGCCTCCTGGGACATGTCACATGTTCCAGGAGGCTGTGGGAGTGGAGGGGGCGGGGCAAGGGACTTCATCCTTGCCTAGGAGAGGATTGCGGAAGTGGGCACCAAAAAAAAATTGGTACTCAGCCCTCCCCCCCAAAAAAAACACAAGCCTGCTCCTCAGTTACATGAAGGGGTGAGGGGGGAGATACTGTTTGGACGGTCAGCAGGTTCTCAGCTCTGGCCGGCATGCTCTGCATTCACCTGTCAGGATGTTTTCGGCCAGGACGTTCACCGAGTGCTTTGACGTGTAGGCGATTTCCGCACTGATGTGACCCACTTCTCCGATACACATGGGTGACAGGAAGTCTGTGCGCTCCACACGAGTCAACGCCGCCACGCATTTCTCCTAGAAGAGAGCAGAGAAAAGGTCAGACAGGGGAGAAAAAAAATCTTATATACCGTATATACTCGAGTATAAGTCGAATTTTTCAGCACATTTTTTTGTGCTGAAAGTGCCCCCCTCGACTTATACTCGAGTCAAGCACTTTTCTGCAGCAAAAAATTTCATTTTCCGAACTGGCTTTGGGGCCCCGTATCTCAGGGCCACTTGGTGCTAGGAACCCCAAATTTGGTGTGCAAACCCAGTAGAACTGGTACCACAACATATCCAAAGCTGAAGTTCCTAGATACGGGGCCCCAAAATCGGTTCGGAAAATGTCATTCTCTGCTGCAGAAAAGTGCTTGACATTTTCTGAACCGAATTTGGGGCCCCATATCTCAGGGCCACTTGGTGCTAGGAACCTCAAATTTGGGGTGCAAACCCAGTGGAACTGGTACCATAACATATCCAAAGCTGGGGTTCCTAGCACCAAGTGGCCCTGAAATACGGGGCCCCAAAACCGGTTCAGAAAATGTCATTTTCTGCTGCAGAAAAGTGCTTGACATTTTCTGAACTGATTTTGGGGCCCTGTATCTCAGTGCCACTTCGTGCTCGTAACCCCAGCTTTGGAAATTTTATGGTGCTAGTTCCACTGGGTTTGCACACCAAATTTGGGGTTCTTAGCACTAAGTGGCCCCAAGATACAGGGCCCCAAATTCGGTCAACTGTGTCCATCTGCAGCAATGTCATTTCGGGACCCTTTGGGTTCAGAGACCCCAATTTTTGGCTGCAGCTAGGGGGGCATCTAGGAACCCTTAACTACCAAGTTTGAAGTTCAGGGGACCTATGGCTGCAAATGGGCACAGTGATGCTGCAAATTGGCATTGTTGACCCTCTTTTCCACTTACAGTAGCTGTGAATTTCTCACCCTCGTCTTATACTTGGGTCAATAAGTTTTTCCTATTTTTTTTGTGGTAAATTAGGGCCTCGACTTATACTCGAGTATATACGGTAATAAAAGCAGAAAGAGCAATCAGGACTGGAAAAGTGCAATAACTCCATCATACCGTCCAATCACAGCTCAGCTTGTATTACTGCATATTGCATCGTCATGATGCCCTTAACCACCTGAAGGCCCGGCCTTTTCTGACACTTTTTGTTTACAAGTTTAAACCAGTATTTTTTTTGCTAGAAAACTACTTATAACCCCCAAACATACTATATATATATATATTTATATTACACATATACATACATACACACATACACACATACATACATACATTTTTTTTTTGCAGAGACCCTAGAGAATAAAACGATTGTTGCAAATTTTTTTTTTATGTCACGCGATACTTGCGCGGCAGTTTTGCAAACACAATTTTTTTGGGAAAAAAATCATTTTAATGAAGTAAAAAAACAAAAAAAAAAAAAACAAAAACACACACACACACACACACAACAATATATACCCCCATATTTTTTTTATAAGATATGAAAGATGATGTTACACCGAGTAAAGAGATACCAAACATGTCACGCTTTAAAATTGTGCATACCTGTGGAATGGCAACAAACTACTATAGGTAAAAAATGTAAACGCCTTTACATGTTAGACAATAGAAAGAACTCCTGCGCTGTTAGCGGACTCCTATACTAACAAGGGGACACTGCTGCAACACCTAAAAGACTGCTCCAAACAGACAAAACAATGGTAAATAATAAGGGGGGTGGTAGTTTCGCTGTGATAGGAAGGGGGTGAAAGGAAGGGGGAGGGGACTAAACTAAAGTGCATGTGACAAACATATCAAGTGACCTGAAAACATTAATAAAATCAGTAAAACGAGAATGAGGGAGAAAACTGGCGTGTGCAAATAATAAACACAATGGGAATACCACTAAATGGTGTATAAAGAAAAAGTGCTAGCGTGAAGCAACAAGGAACATAAATTACTTTGCATAATACTGAACGGTGCACATGAATATGAAAGGCAGCCAAGCCAATACACAATAACAAAGGTGATGATTACAATGATAAAAAATAAATCATGTCAACACACTAAGTGCATGAATAAGCAAATAAATGAAATGAAGACAAAAAAAAAGAAAATTATATATATAAAATTCCCGGTGGTAAGTGTTGTAAAAAAGACCAAACACTTAGCAACTAACAAGTATGATCCAACCATAGGAGGAACTCGGCATACAAGAGACAAAAAATAGTATGGTAAATAAAATATTAAAATGTGAAAAAAAAACAGTCCCGCCACCAAATGTGACACTTCTGAGTGAGGATCCAAAAACACAATGGTGTAAGTAAAAGGAGGGGAGTGATCTTCAGTGGGAACACCTCCGTGTCCACAGGCACCTTACCTTACAGCTGTAAGGTATACAGCATATATGTTTGAAGCCCAGCAGATAGTGAAATCCAAAAATGCAGCAGATGGCATAGCTCACAGATGCGGTATGTGATATGCAGAGAAAAACAAGATAAACAGCATATGGCGTGATACCGTTTGATGTTTGAGAACACAGGAGGAAAGGCAGGATGAGGGGGAGAGAGGGGGGGTTGCACTCACTTGTGACCAATGAGCGCAAGCCTCAACCCACGAGCGCCGAGCTCGTATAATCCCAGCTGCTGGCCAAGGACCCTCCAACGTCTCTCGCCTCCTGTTGCTCACCACCCGTCATGTAGCGTTATACAGTGCAGGATCCGAACAAAAAAAACGCACATAGCGTGATCCCGTATGATATACACTTTAATGAACGAACTAAAATGTCATAAACTTACATAAAACGACAGCTGGGGGGTATTATCTCCGCGAGCGCCGTGCTCGTCACATCAGCTGTTGTGTGGCAGCGTCCCGTGCTCCTAACGCGTGTTGTCACGTCACGTGACTTCTTCAGAGGATGATCCTCTGAAGATGTCACGTGACGTGACGACACGCGTTAGGAGCACGGGACGCTGCCACACAACAGCTGACGTGACAAGCACGACGCTCATCACATCAGCAAACAGCCAAACGGTAAACGACTGCGACGATACCGTTTACATATGCGCGTGTGACTTGCGTATGCGTTCACTTCTGCGCGCGAGTATGGAGGAACGGGGCACTTTAAATTTTGTTTTCCTATTATTTATTTTACTTTTTATTTTATTTTTTATTCTTTTATCGCTTTTGTTTCTATTACAAGGAATGTAAACATCCCTTGTAATAGAAATGAGGATGACAGGTCCTCTTTATGGAGAGATCTTGAATCAAAAAGCCAAAATCTCTTCTTTACCTTTAAAAGCAAAAGTTAAAAATCGTGTTTTGGTTTACTTCCAGCCTGGACTGGAAGTGATGTCATGACATTGCTCCGGTCCTCCAAGGTCATAGAGGATCTACTTTTGGATTGTCTGTGTGGCCAGCCACTGTCGGGTCGTTTCTCGGGCGAACCGGGGGAAACGGTAAGCCCGAGAAACATCAGCGAGCTTCTGAAAGCGTTCCAGCGGCTCATGAGAAAGCCAGCCGCCGGCTGAAAAAAAAAACAATAATGGGGTTATGGCTGATAGCTGCACCCAGGGCCCTGACAAGGGGTGGGCAGAAGGAAGAGCTGCCCTGGGTGCAACATGCCATGTCTGGATGGGGGCGCTGCAAGTTCCTTCTACTGTAAGGCTGACAGGAGTAATGACAGTGGCATCACTACTTCTGTCAGCCCAATGCTGGAAGCGGCTAGGAGAGAGCCAGGAGGAGGTGCTGGCTGTGCTCTCTCACCCTCCCCCACATAGGCTCACACATAATGTAGGGGGGGCACAATATGGAATATTTGCCCTGAGCACTGGATGATCTTGTCCCGGCACTGGCTTCACCCATAATCCCTGTAAACCACAACGTATTGCTGTCTTGAAGTGGTTAACCCACCAAATACATTACAATCTGCTTGTACAATCTCTCTTAGGGCTCATGTGAAATGGGCAGCCAAGGGGCAGTAAAAGCAGGAGGTTGAGATGCGATGGTTTTATGAACCCTCCCCGACCCCGGACTGCCCACAAACACAGAAACGCAGCTATTCAGGGCTGCACAGATGCCATGCAAAAATTGTGGTCAAAATGAAATATCATGGCGCACTTGACAATCAGATCCACCACGGAGAGGAGGGAGGATGGGGGAGGGGGGAGGGAGGAGGGAGGGGGGAGGGAGGAGGGAGGAGAAGATCGCTTTCCAGACAATAGAGTCCGCAACCAACTGTGAAGCATGTTGGAGGTTCGTTGCAAGTCTGGGGCTGCATTTCTGCAAATGGAGTTGGAGATTTCGTCAGGATCAATAATGTCCTCAATGCTGAGAAATACAGGCAGATATTTCTCCAACATGTCATACCATCAGGGAGGAGTATGATTGACCCCAAATTTCTTCTGCAGCAGGGCAACCACCCCAAACATACAACATGTTCAGTTGCTACCTAATATAATAATAATAATAATAATAATAATAATAATAATAATAATAATAATAATAATAATAATAATAATTATTATTATTATTATTATTATTATTATTATTATTCAGGATTTATACAGCGCCAAAAGTTTAAGCAGCGCTTTACAACATGAGGGCAGACAGTTCAGTTACAATACAATTCAATACAGGAGGAATTAGAGGGCCCTGCTCCATAGAGCTTACAATCTAGAAGGGAGGGTCAAGTGATACAAAAAGGTAATACGTGTGGGGGATGGGCTGATGGAGAAAATAAAAGTACAGTTGTTAGATGGAGGAAGGATAGGCTTCTCTGAAGAAAAAAGTTTTAAGGGACCGTCTAAAAGTGGATAGCGTTGGAGATAGTGTGACAGATTGGGGTAGGGAATTCCAAAGGATGGGAGAGGCTCGGGAGAGGTCCGGGAAGGCATGGAGGTCTTGGGAGGAACAAAGAAAATGATTTGGTTGGTATTCTGAAGACTAGGTTAGTGATGTAGCTGGGGGCCGAGTTGTGGATGGCTTTGTAACTTATTGTTAGTATTTTGAATTTAATTTGTTGGGCGAGTGGCAGCCAATTGGAGGGATTGGAGGAGAGGGGTAGTAGACGCTGAGTGGTTTGTAAGGTGGATGAGTCTGGCAGCAGCATTCATGATGGACTGAAGGGGGGAGGAGTCTATGTAAAGGTAAGCCAATGAGGAGGGAGTTGCAGTAGTCGAGGTGAGAGATGACCTGGGAGAGAATCAGGAGCTTTGTGGTGACTTTGGTTAGGAAGGGGCGTATTTTAGAGATGTTGCGGAGGTGGAGGTTGAGCCTTGGAAAGTGATTGGATATGGGGGTGAAAGGAGAGTTCAGAGTCCAGGATAACACCTAGAACCCTGACATGTGGGGGAGGGGTGGATGGTTTTGCCGTTGCTCTTGACAGAAAAGTCAGAGGAAGAGGCATGTGGGGGAGGGAATATTATGAGCTCGGTTTTGGACACGTTGAGTTTGAGGAAGTGGTGTGACATCCAGACTGATATGTCGGTCAGTAAGTTAGTGATACGTGAGGAGACTGAAGGAGCAAGCCGAGGAGTAGAGAGATAAATTTGGGTGTCGTCGGCATAGAGATGGTATTGGAAGCCACGGGAGGCCATCAGCTGTCCCAGGGAGGAGGTGTGGATGGAGAACCGGAGAGGTCTAAGAATAGAACCTTGGGGGACCCCAACAGAGAAAGGGAGAAGAGGAAATAGAATTGTAAGTGACACTGAAGGTGTGGTGGGAGAAGTAGGAAGAGAACCAGTGAAGAGCACAGTCACGGAGACCAAAGGAGTAACGTTTTTTTGAGGAGGAGGGGGTGGTCAACCATATAAAAGGCAACCGAAAGGTCCAGAAGTAGGAGAACATAATAGTATCCATTGGATTTAGCTGTTAACAGATCGTTTGTGGGAGTTTTAGGAGGGCAGTTTCCTTGAAGTGTTGAGAGCGAAATCCAGACCAAAAGGGGATCAAAGAGGTTATTCTTAATGAGGTGGTCAAGAAGTTTGGAGGTAAAGGGGAGCTCGGAGATAGGGCGTAGGTTGTTAAGATTGGCAGGGTCCAAGGGGAAGCTCGTTTGCTTCCTCCCCTCCTCTGCTGCAATATTGGGCACCTTTCACCAGGTATCCGCTCCCACTTCTTTGTAAGTTTGCCGCAATCTTGTGCGGCGATCTACACAATGTCTGGCCCCTCCTCCCCCCCCCCCCACTGCCTTCTGGGAGACACACAGGTCCCAGAGGAAAGCGGGACCATTCATTCAGCGCGACTCGCGCATGCACAGTAGGAAACAGGCTGTGAAGCCACAAGGCTTCACTTCCCGTTTCCCTTAGTAAGGATGCCGGCGCCTGCACCCGGAGCAGAAGGATGGATCGGCTAGGGGTGCCGACATCGCGGGCTCCCTGGACAGGTGAGTGTCCTTATATTAAAAGTCAGCAGCTACAGGATTTGTAGCTATTTACTTTTAAGAAAATTTTGTACAGGCTTGGACTCCTCTTTAAGTATGGGGGTGACCAGTACATGTTTTAGAAAGTTGGAGAAGATGCCAGAAGAGAGGGAGGGATTGAAGATGTAGGATAGAGAGTCTAGAATAGAGTCATAGGGTGACCGTAGTATTTGAGAAGGAACAAGATCCAGTATATCCCACCCCCTCTCAGGCGCCATTGTCACAAGATAATCAGTGTCATTCACTTTACCTGTCAGTGATCATAAAGTTTTGGCTGTATGTAAAGATCGTTGTATATAAATCACGAGGGGTTCAAAAGGGGATGTGACAAGTTAACACTGAAAATTCTACACAAACCCTTTGCAGAGGAAGGAAAAAGGAAGGGAAAGGGAAGGAAGGAAAGGATGGAAAAAAAGAGGACAGCAAGGAAAAGAGGAAAGCAAGGAAGGAAGGAAGGAAAAGATAAAGGGAAAAGGGAAGGGAAAGGAAAGGAAAGGAAAAAAATGAGATGAAGAAGGAAGGGAGAGAGGAAAGGAAGGGAAAGGCAAGAGGAAAGGAAGGGAAGGGAGGGGAAAGGCAAGAGGAAAGGAAGGGAAGGGAGGGGAAAGGCAAGAGGAAAGGAAGGGAAGGGAGGGGAAAGGCAAGAGGAAAGGAAGGGAAGGGAGGGGAAAGGCAAGAGGAAAGGAAGGGAAGGGAGGGGAAAGGCAAGAGGAAAGGAAGGGAAGGGAGGGGAAAGGCAAGAGGAAAGGAAGGGAAGGGAGGGGAAAGGCAAGAGTTAAGGAAGGGAAGGGAGGGGAAAGGCAAAAAAAAAGGAAGGGAAGGGAGGGGAAAGGCAAGAGGAAAGGAAGGGAAGGGAGGGGAAAGGCAAGAAAAAAGGAAGGGAAGGGAGGGGAAAGGCAAGAGGAAAGGAAGGGAAGGGAGGGGAAAGGCAAGAGGAAAGAAGAGAAGGAGAGGAGGGAAGGAAAGGAAAGGAAAGGAAAGAAGGGAGGGAAAGGAAAGGAAAGGAAAGGAAAGAAGGGAGGGAAAGGAAAGGAAAGAAGGGAGGGAAAGGAATTGAAAGAAGGGAGGGAAAGGAAAGGAAAGAAGGGAGGGAAAGGAAAGGAAAGGAAAGGAAAGGAAAAAATGAGATGAAGAAGGAAGGGAGAGAGGAAAGGAAGGGAAAGTAAAGAGGAAAGGAAGGCAAGGGAGGGGAAAGGCAAGAGGAAAGAAGGCAAGGGAGGGGAAAGGCAAGAGGAAAGAAGGGAAGGGAGGGGAAAGAAGAGAAGGAAAGGAAAGGAAAGGAAAGGAAAGGAAAGGAAAGGAAAAGAAAAAATGAGATGAAGAAGGAAGGGAGAGAGGAAAGGAAGGGAAAGTAAAGAGGAAAGGAAGGCAAAGGAGGGGAAAGGCAAGAGGAAAGAAGGGAAGGAAAGAAGGGAGGGAAAGAAAGGAAAGGAAAGGCAAAGAGGAAAGGAAAGGAAGGGAAAGGAGGGAAGGGAGGGGGGAAAAGAAGGAAAAGATGAATGTGGAAGGGAAAATGAAAGAGAAAAGGAAAGGGGAAAGGAGTAAAGGAAGGGAAGGGGAAAGGAGTAAAGGAAGGGAAGGGGAAAGGAGTAAAGGAAGGGAAGGGGAAAGGAGTAAAGGAAGGGAAGGGGAAAGGAGGAAAGGAAGGGAAGGGGAAAGGAGGGAAGAAGAGGAGGGAAGTAGAGGGGGGAAAGGAAAGGAAAGCAAAAAGGAAAGAAAGAGTAAAGGAAAGAAAGAGGAGAGGAAAGAAAGAGGAGAGGAAAGAAAAGGAAAGGAAAGAAAGAGGAAAAGGAAAGAGGGGAGGAAAGGAAAGGAAAGGAAAGGAAAGGAAAGGAAAGGAAAGGAAAGGAAAGGAAAGGAGGAAAGAGGAGAGGAAAGGAAGGGGGAGGAAGGGGAAGGAAGTGAGAAAGGGGAAGGGCAGGAGGGGAGAAAGGAAAGGAAAAGGGAAAGAGGAAGCGAAGAAGGAAGGAGGAAAAAAGAGGATTAAAAGAGAAAAGTGAAAAACACAAAACAAGAAAAGAAAAGAAAATATGGAGAGAAGCAAAAATAAAAAATAAAATAAAAAAGAAGACACTTGTAACCGACTGACAATCTTTGAAGAAACAATCTGGTTACTTATACAATATAGCCAAAGTGTATCTAATTGTGTCTAATAAATCTATAATCAATCATGTGCTAAAAAAAAAAAAAAAGAAAGAATCTAAACATAAACACGTTTAATGAACTTCTTTCATTGTATAAATACAATAAACTGATGCACACCTAGAATCGTGCTCATCTGTGTGAACAATTTTATACAGACTCCCCCCCCCCTTTCCTTTACAACTATCAAACCCCAAGACCTTTTTTAAAATGATTTCGGAAAACCATTAAACAAATATCATGTGGAAATATCACAGCACCCAGCATAGATAAAATGTTGTGTTTTATAGGAAGACAAACCAAAATCTAGGAAGTGGAAGGCGCTCGGTCGTTTACAGCAGCCATTCTCCTCCAGGGTCCCATTACTGGGGGGCTCCTTGACCTATGGCTGATTGACCTCCCATTCTATGGGGTCTACAGGTCTCCACGGCCGGCCACATTACTCCAATCATCTTTTTCGTGGTCTGTAAATGGGGATTTCTTGCCACTGGCCATCGATATAAAAGACATTTTTCCCCACTGACTGCCAGTGAATTGGATTTAGAAGGGGTCCCCCACCACCTGAAAATTAAAGTGGTTCTAATGGCAGAAGTTTTTTACCTTAATGCATTTTCAGATCCAGCCCAATCTTGATCCAAGAGCAGTGGCTCTCTCCCTCCTCACTGGCTCAGGGACCATTGGCTCCCACTGCTGTCAATCACAGTGAGGAGAAAGCTGGGGGTTGTGGGGACAAGCCATGTGTTCTGCGTTAATGGAGACACAGAGCGGGGCTCGGGATCAAGCATCCATGAGTTCCCCCCATAGCAAGCAGCTTGCTATGGTGGGCACTCAGTGGGGTGGGAGGAGCCAAGAGAACCAGCAGGGGACCCGAGAAGAAGAGGATCGGGGCTGCTCTGTGCAAAACCATTACACAGAGCAGGTAAGCATGACAGGCTTGTTTAACCGCTTCCCCACTGGCCATATATGTCACGGTAGGGAAGCAGTTATACCAGGATCAGGGGCGGCCGGTGGTAATTTGCTTTGGGGGGACGCCCCCCCCGTCGGTTGGTCGGTCAGAGGGCGGGTCTGGTGCACTTACCCCATCAATGCAGCGGCTTCCCTTGCTCCTCGGCGCCGGCGACTCTCCCTTCCCCTGCTCTCCACAGGCATCGGCGACTTCCATTTCCTCCCATCTCCTCGGTGGCCAACTGGGACTCTTCTCTTTTCGGCCGGATTGAGAATAAGTGTTACAACAGCAAATATTAATTCGCTGTTGTAACACCTGGGTGGGCTCATGGCACAATGTTCTGCACTCCACCCTATTGTGAAGCCCATTAGAGCCTATGGCTCTGGAAAGGGGCCAGAGGCATGAATACGGGGTGGCGGCGGCGGCCATGCTATGCATGAATCTATCCATTATACATATGGGGGGGGGGGTGATGTGGAGAGAGGGGGCGGCGTCCCTAATGGATGGGCTGCCACTGACCAGGATCATGGTTGAGGCTACAACCACGATCTGGTGTAATTTTTTAGGGTTGGCAAATCTCTGAGCAGCTGGCAGCCGCTGGAATATGTTTACAGGTGGCAGAAGGGGGTACCACCCCACTCCCGCCATTACCGGGTAGCCCAGTAACAATGTGGCCGGCGGCATACTGGTCCGACCTCACAGTGAGAGGAACTAACCCCCCCCTCCCCCCCCACTGTGTGACGTCAGAACCGGAAAGCGACGATTATTTTGCGCCCCCCCCCCCCCCCCCCCCCCAGTTCCCTCTAGTACATTTAGGCCTAGTCTTTTTATTTAAAATGGTCCTTGTGCTTCCCAATATTACACTACTATGTCATCTGCAGTCTCTTAATTCTTGAAGCAAAACCCCTTTCTGTACTGCACTCGCCTCTGATACATGTTTGTTGTATCTCCTGCGGACTCTTAACCACTTCACATTTTAATCAACTTTTAATTTTTTTTTTTTTTTTTTTTTACACATGACATCATTTACCGCTGTCTCCGGCTTCTTTTGGGAACCACCTATACGGTACCGTAAAAGTGATCAGGTGCCTCTATAGCTGCCTGGATCACTTTTACCAAAAAGCTGAGAGCCGGCTGGAAAAAAAAAAAAAAATTAAAAAATAACTACCAATCTCATGGCTACTGCAACTGGGAACGTGTTTTAGGCTCCGTTCACATCTCTGGTTTCCGAATTGCGGGCAGAATTGCATCGATTTTGCCCGCGATTCGCAATATGGGCAAATCCCGGGATGGCCTTGCCTTCCCATCTCGTTCCCCATCAGATTCAATAGCAACCCAAATGCGGTGCGATTTTCCCACTGTAAAAACGCGAAAACAGAATCACGTGGACGCCTGCCACCCAAAGGAAGTACATGCGTTTCTTTTGGTGCAATGGGCGTCCCATGAGTCTATATGCGCGATTTTTACCACGATTGTCGCCCCCACACACCTAGCTGTGAACCACTTGAGTTCCAGGCTGTTTATGGGTGCTAAGTGGTTAACCACTTGCTTACGGGGCACTTTTACCCCCTTCCTGCCCAGGCCAATTTTCAGCACTCTCACACTTTGAATGACAATTGCGCGGTCATGTAAGGCCCCTTTCACACTGGCGGATTGTTCAGGTCTGCCTGTCAGTTTTTTAGGCGGACCTTAACAGACGCTCCATACAGGTCTATGGAGCGACGGATGTCAGCGGTGACCATGTCCGCTGACATCCGACCCGATCCGCTAAAGTGTGACGGATGGAAACCCTATTTTCCAACCGCCTGGCGCATCGGATCGGATGAAAACGGACTCTACAGTCCATCTTCATCCGATCCCCCATAGAGGAGAGCGGCGCTCTGACAGATCGGTCACTGCACAGTGTGCAGAGACAAACCTGTCATCTGCCTACTCAGCGGGGTCAGTAGGGCAGAAAATGGTGTTAGGAGAGCAGTGGATGGTGTTAGTAGAGCAGAGGACGGTGTCAGTAGGGCAGAGGACGGTGTCAGTAGGGCAGAGGACGGTGTCAGTAGGGCACAAAATGCTGTTAGGAGAGCACTGGATGGTGTCAGTAGAGCAGTGGACGGTGTCAGTAGAGCAGAGGACGGTGTCAGTAGAGCAGTGGACGGTGTCAGTAGAGCAGTGGACGGTGTCAGTAGAGCAGTGGACGGTGTCAGTAGAGCAGTGGACAGTGTCAGAGCAGTGGACGGTGTCAATAGGGCACAAAATACTGTTAGGAGAGCACTGGATGGTGTCAGTAGAGCAGTGGACGGTGTCAGTAGGGCACAAAATGCTGTCAGTAGAGCAGTGGACGGTGTCAGTAGAGCAGAGGACGGTGTCAGTAGAGCAGAGGACGGTGTCAGTAGAGCAGAGGACGGTGTCAGTAGAGCAGAGGACGGTGTCAGTAGAGCAGAGGACGGTGTCAGTAGAGCAGTGGACGGTGTCAGTAGGGCAGTGGACGGTGTCAGTAGGGCAGTGGACGGTGTCAGTAGAGCAGTGGACGGTGTCAGTAGGGCAGTGGACGGTGTCAGTAGAGCAGTGGACGGTGTCAGTAGAGCAGTGGATGGTGTCAGTAGGGCACAAAATGCTGTTAGGAGAGCACTGGATGGTGTCAGTAGAGCAGTGGACGGTGTCAGTAGGGCACAAAATGCTGTTAGGAGAGCACTGGATGGTGTCAGTAGAGCAGTGGACGGTGTCAGTAGAGCAGAGGACGGTGTCAGTAGAGCAGTGGACGGTGTCAGTAGGGCAGTGGACGGTGTCAGTAGGGCAGTGGACGGTGTCAGTAGGGCAGTGGACGGTGTCAGTAGAGCAGTGGACGGTGTCAGTAGAGCAGAGGACGGTGTCAGTAGAGCAGAGGACGGTGTCAGTAGAGCAGAGGACGGTGTCAGTAGAGCAGTGGACGGTGTCAGTAGAGCAGAGGACGGTGTCAGTAGAGCAGAGGACGGTGTCAGTAGAGCAGAGGACGGTGTCAGTAGAGCACTGGATGGTGTCAGTAGAGCAGTGGACGGTGTCAGTAGGGCACAAAATGCTGTTAGGAGAGCACTGGATGGTGTCAGTAGAGCAGTGGACGGTGTCAGTAGAGCAGAGGACGGTGTCAGTAGAGCAGTGGACGGTGTCAGTAGAGCAGTGGACGGTGTCAGTAGAGTAGTGGACGGTGTCAGTAGAGCAGTGGACGGTGTCAGTAGAGCAGTGGATGGTGTCAGTAGGGCACAAAATGCTGTTAGGAGAGCACTGGATGGTGTCAGTAGAGCAGTGGACGGTGTCAGTAGGGCACAAAATGCTGTTAGGAGAGCACTGGATGGTGTCAGTAGAGCAGTGGACGGTGTCAGTAGAGCAGAGGACGGTGTCAGTAGAGCAGAGGACGGTGTCAGTAGAGCAGTGGACGGTGTCAGTAGGGCAGTGGACGGTGTCAGTAGGGCAGTGGACGGTGTCAGTAGGGCAGTGGACGGTGTCAGTAGGGCAGTGGACGGTGTCAGTAGGGCACTGGATGGTGTCAGTAGGGAACTGGATGGTGTCAGTAGAGCAGTGGACGGTGTCAGTAGGGCACAAAATGCTGTTAGGAGAGCACTGGATGGTGTCAGTAGAGCAGTGGACGGTGTCAGTAGAGCAGAGGACGGTGTCAGTAGAACAGAGGACGGTGTCAGTAGAGCAGAGGACGGTGTCAGTAGAGCAGTGGATGGTGGCAGTAGAGCAGTGGACGGTGGCAGTAGAGCAGTGGACGGTGGCAGTAGGGCAGAGAACGGTGTCAGTAGGGCAGAGGACGGTGTCAGTAGGGCAGAGGACAGTGTCAGTAGGGCAGAGGACGGTGTCAGTAGGGCAGAGGACGGTGTCAGTAGGGCAGTGGACGGTGTCAGTAGAGCAGTGGACGGTGTCAGTAGAGCAGCAGACGGTGTAAGTAGAGCAGAGGACGGTGTCAGTAGAGCAGTGGACGGTGTCAGTAGGGCACAAAATGCTGTTAGGAGAGCACTGGATGGTGTCAGTAGAGCAGTGGACGGTGTCAGTAGGGCAGTGGACGGTGTCAGTAGAGCAGAGGACGGTGTCAGTAGAGCAGAGGACGGTGTCAGTAGAGCAGTGGACGGTGTCAGTAGAGCAGAGGACGGTGTCAGTAGAGCAGAGGACGGTGTCAGTAGAGCAGTGGACGGTGTCAGTAGGGCACAAAATGCTGTTAGGAGAGCACTGGATGGTGTCAGTAGAGCAGTGGACGGTGTCAGCAGAGCAGTGGACGGTGTCAGTAGGGCAGTGGACGGTGTCAGCAGAGCAGAGGACAGTATCAGTAGAGCAGAGGACGGAGTCAGTAGAGCAGAGGACGGTGTCAGTAGAGCAGAGGACGGTGTCAGTAGAGCAGAGGACGGTGTCAGTAGAGCAGAGGATGGTGTCAGTAAGGCAGTGGACGGTGTCAGTAGAGCAGAGGACGGTGTCAGTAGAGCAGAGGACGGTGTCAGTAGAGCAGAGGACGGTGTCAGTAGAGCAGTGGACGGTGTCAGTAGAGAAGAGGACGGTGTCAGTAGAGCAGTGGACGGTGTCAGTAGAGCAGTGGACGGTGTCAGTAGAGCAGTGGACGGTGTCAGTAGAGCAGTGGATGGTGTCAGTAGAGCAGCGGACGGTGTCAGTAGAGCAGTGGACAGTGTCAGTAGAGCAGTGGACGGTGTCAGTAGAGCAGTGGACAGTGTCAGTAGAGCAGTGGACGGTGTCAGTAGAGCAGCGGGCGGTGTCAGTAGAGCAGCGGGCGGTGTCAGTAGGGCAGTGGACGGGGACAGTAGGGCAGTGGACGGTGTCAGTAGAGCAGTGGACGGTGTCAGTAGAGCAGTGGACGGTGTCAGTAGGGCACAAAATGCTGTTAGGAGAGCACTGGATGGTGTCAGTAGAGCAGTGGACGGTGTCAGTAGGGCACAAAATGCTGTTAGGAGAGCACTGGATAGTGTCAGTAGAGCAGAGGACGGTGTCAGTAGAGCAGAGGACGGTGTCAGTAGAGCAGAGGACGGTGTCAGTAGAGCAGTGGACGGTGTCCGTAGAGCAGAGGACGGTGTCAGTAGAGCAGAGGACGTGTAAGTAGGGCACAAAATGCTGTTAGGAGAGCACTAGATGGTGTCAGTAGAGCAGTGGACGGTGTCAGTAGAGCAGAGGACGGTGTCAGTAGAGCAGAGGACGGTGTCAGCAGAGCAGTGGACGGTGTCAGTAGAGCAGTGGACGGTGTCAGTAGAGCAGAGGACGGTGTCAGTAGAGCAGAGGACGGTGTCAGTAGAGCAGTGGACGGTGTCAGTAGAGCAGTGGACGGTGTCAGTAGAGCAGTGGACGGTGTCAGTAGGGCAGTGGACGGTGTCAGTAGGGCAGTGGACGGTGTCAGTAGGGCAGTGGACGGTGTCAGTAGAGCAGTGGACGGTGTCAGTAGGGCAGTGGACGGTGTCAGTAGGGCAGTGGATGGTGTCAGTAGAGCAGTGGACGGTGTCAGTAGAGCAGTGGATGGTGTCAGTAGGGCACAAAATGCTGTTAGGAGAGCACTGGATGGTGTCAGTAGAGCAGTGGACTGTGTCAGTAGGGCACAAAATGCTGTTAGGAGAGCACTGGATGGTGTCAGTAGAGCAGTGGACGGTGTCAGTAGGGCACAAAATGCTGTTAGGAGAGCACTGGATGGTGTCAGTAGAGCAGTGGACTGTGTCAGTAGGGCACAAAATGCTGTTAGGAGAGCACTGGATGGTGTCAGTAGAGCAGTGGATGGTGTCAGTAGGGCAGAGGACGGTGTCAGTAGAGCAGTGGACGGTGTGGACGGTGTCAGTAGGGCAGTGAACGGTGTCAGTAGGGCAGTGGATGGTGTCAGTAAGGCAGTGAACGGTGTCAGTAGGGCAGTGAACGGTGTCAGTAGGGCAGTGAACGGTGTCAGTAGGGCAGTGAACGGTGTCAGTAGGGCAGTGGATGGTGTGGACGGTGTCAGTAGGGCAGTGGATGGTGTGGACGGTGTCAGTAGAGCAGTGGACAGTGTCAGTAGGGCAGTGGACGGTGTCAGTAGGGCAGTGGACGGTGTCAGTAGAGCAGTGGACGGTGTCAGTAGGGCAGTGGACGGTGTCAGTAGGGCAGTGGACGGTGTCAGTAGAGCAGTGGACGGTGTCAGTAGGGCAGTGGACGGTGTCAGTAGAGCAGTGGACGGTGTCAGTAGGGCACAAAATGCTGTTAGGAGAGCACTGGATGGTGTCAGTAGAGCAGTGGATGGTGTCAGTAGAGCAGTGGACGGTGTCAGTAGAGCAGTGGACGGTGTCAGTAGGGCAGTGGACGGTGTCAGTAGGGCAGTGGACGGTGTCAGTAGGGCAGTGGATGGTGTCAGTAGGGCAGTGGATGGTGTCAGTAGGGCACAAAATGCTGTTAGGAGAGCACTGGATGGTGTCAGTAGAGCAGTGGATGGTGTCAGTAGAGCAGAGGACGGTGTCAGTAGAGCAGAGGACGGTGTCAGTAGGGCAGTGGACGGTGTCAGTAGGGCAGTGGACGGTGTCAGTAGAGCAGTGGACGGTGTCAGTAGGGCACAAAATGCTGTTAGGAGAGCACTGGAAGGTGTCAGTAGAGCAGTGGATGGTGTCAGTAGAGCAGTGGACGGTGTCAGTAGAGCAGTGGACGGTGTCAGTAGGGCAGTGGACGGTGTCAGTAGGGCAGTGGACGGTGTCAGTAGAGCAGTGGACGGTGTCAGTAGGGCAGTGGACGGTGTCAGTAGGGCAGTGGACGGTGTGGACGGTGTCAGTAGGGCAGTGGACGGTGTCAGTAGGGCAGTGGACGGTGTCAGTAGGGCAGTGGACGGTGTCAGTAGGGCAGTGGACGGTGTCAGTAGGGCAGTGGACGGTGTCAGTAGAGCAGTGGACGGTGTCAGTAGAGCAGTGGATGGTGTCAGTAGAGCAGTGGATGGTGTCAGTAGGGCACAAAATGCTGTTAGGAGAGCACTGGATGGTGTCAGTAGAGCAGTGGATGGTGTCAGTAGAGCAGTGGACGGTGTCAGTAGGGCAGAGGACGGTGTCAGTAGAGCAGAGGACGGTGTCAGTAGAGCAGTGGACGGTGTCAGTAGAGCAGTGGACGGTGTCAGTAGAGCAGAGGACGGTGTCAGTAGAGCAGAGGACGGTGTCAGTAGAGCAGAGGACGGTGTCAGTAGAGCAGTGGACGGTGTCAGTAGAGCAGTGGACGGTGTCAGTGGAGCAGTGGACGGTGTCAGTAGGGCAGTGGACGGTGTCAGTAGGGCAGTGAACGGTGTCAATAGAGCAGTGGACGGTGTCAGTAGGGCACAAAATGCTGTTAGGAGAGCACTGGATGGTGTCAGTAGAGCAGTGGACGGTGTCAGTAGGGCACAAAATGCTGTTAGGAGAGCACTGGATGGTGTCAGTAGAGCAGTGGACGGTGTCAGTAGAGCAGCGGACGGTGTCAGTAGAGCAGCGGACGGTGTCAGTAGAGCAGAGGACGGTGTAAGTAGAGCAGAGGACGGTGTAAGTAGAGCAGAGGACGGTGTCAGTAGGACAGTGGACGGTGTCAGTAGGACAGTGGACGGTGTCAGTAGGACAGTGGACGGTGTCAGTAGAGCAGTGGACGGTGTCAGTAGAGCAGTGGACGGTGTCAGTAGGGCACAAAATGCTGTTAGGAGAGCACTGGATGGTGTCAGTAGAGCAGTGGACGGTGTCAGTAGGGCACAAAATGCTGTTAGGAGAGCACTGGATGGTGTCAGTAGAGCAGTGGACGGTGTCAGTAGAGCAGAGGACGGTGTCAGTAGAGCAGAGGACGGTGTCAGTAGAGCAGAGGACGGTGTCAGTAGAGCAGAGGACGGTGTCAGTAGAGCAGTGGACGGTGTCAGTAGAGCAGTGGACGGTGTCAGTAGAGCAGTGGACGGTGTCAGTAGAGCAGTGGACGGTGTCAGTAGAGCAGTGGACGGTGTCAGTAGAGCAGCGGACGGTGTCAGTAGAGCAGAGGACGGTGTCAGTAGAGCAGAGGACGGTGACAGTAGAGCAGAGGACGGTGTAAGTAGAGCAGAGGACGGTGTAAGTAGAGCAGAGGACGGTGTCAGTAGGACAGTGGACGGTGTCAGTAGGACAGTGGACGGTGTCAGTAGGACAGTGGACGGTGTCAGTAGAGCAGTGGACGGTGTCAGTAGAGCAGTGGACGGTGTCAGTAGGGCACAAAATGCTGTTAGGAGAGCACTGGATGGTGTCAGTAGAGCAGTGGACGGTGTCAGTAGGGCACAAAATGCTGTTAGGAGAGCACTGGATGGTGTCAGTAGAGCAGTGGACGGTGTCAGTAGAGCAGAGGACGGTGTCAGTAGAGCAGAGGACGGTGTCAGTAGAGCAGAGGACGGTGTCAGTAGAGCAGAGGACGGTGTCAGTAGAGCAGTGGACGGTGTCAGTAGAGCAGTGGACGGTGTCAGTAGAGCAGTGGACGGTGTCAGTAGAGCAGTGGACGGTGTCAGTAGAGCAGTGGACGGTGTCAGTAGAGCAGCGGACGGTGTCAGTAGAGCAGAGGACGGTGTCAGTAGAGCAGAGGACGGTGACAGTAGAGCAGAGGACGGTGACAGTAGGGCAGTGGACGGTGTCAGTAGGGCAGTGGACGGTGTCAGTAGAGCAGTGGACGGTGTCAGTAGAGCAGTGGACGGTGTCAGTAGGGCACAAAATGCTGTTAGGGGAGCACTGGATGGTGTCAGTAGAGCAGTGGACGGTGTCAGTAGAGCGGAGGACGGTGTCAGTAGAGCAGAGGACGGTGTCAGTAGAGCAGAGGACGGTGTCAGTAGAGCAGAGGACGGTGTCAGTAGAGCAGAGGACGGTGTCAGTAGAGCAGAGGACGGTGTCAGTAGAGCAGAGGACGGTGTCAGTAGAGCAGAGGACGGTGTCAGTAGAGCAGCGGACGGTGTCAGTAGAGCAGTGGACGGTGTCAGTAGAGCACTGGATGGTGTCAGTAGAGCAGTGGACGGTGTCAGTAGGGCACAAAATGCTGTTAGGAGAGCACTGGATGGTGACAGTAGAGCAGTGGACGGTGTCAGTAGAGCAGAGGACGGTGTCAGTAGAGCAGAGGACGGTGTCAGTAGAGCAGAGGACGGTGTCAGTAGAGCACTGGATGGTGTCAGTAGAGCACTGGATGGTGTCAGTAGAGCAGTGGACGGTGTCAGTAGAGCAGAGGACGGTGTCAGTAGAGCAGAAGACGGTGTCAGTAGAGCAGAGGACGGTGTCAGTAGAGCAGAGGACGGTGTCAGTAGAGCAGAGGACGGTGTCAGTAGAGCAGTGGACGGTGTCAGTAGGGCACAAAATGCTGTTAGGAGAGCACTGGATGGTGTCAGTAGAGCAGTGGACGGTGTCAGTAGAGCAGAGGACGGTGTCAGTAGAGCAGAGGACGGTGTCAGTAGAGCAGAGGACGGTGTCAGTAGAGCAGTGGACGGTGTCAGTAGAGCAGAGGATGGTGTCAGTAGAGCAGTGGACGGTGTCAGTAGAGCAGCGGGCGGTGTCAGTAGAGCAGCGGGCGGTGTCAGTAGGGCAGAGGACGGTGTCAGTAGAGCAGCGGACGGTGTCAGTAGAGCAGCGGACAGTGTCAGTAGAGCAGAGGACGGTGTCAGTAGAGCAGAGGACGGTGTCAGTAGAGCAGCGGACGGTGTCAGTAGAGCAGAGGACGGTGTCAGTAGAGCAGAGGACGGTGTCAGTAGGGCAGAGGACGGTGTCAGTAGGGCAGAGGACGGTGTCAGTAGGGCAGAGGACGGTGTCAGTAGAGCAGTGGACGGTGTCAGTAGAGCAGTGGATGGTGTCAGTAGGGCACAAAATGCTGTTAGGAGAGCACTGGATGGTGTCAGTAGAGCAGTGGACGGTGTCAGTAGAGCAGAGGACGGTGTCAGTAGAGCAGAGGACGGTGTCAGTAGAGCAGTGGACGGTGTCAGTAGAGCAGTGGACGGTGTCAGTAGGGCAGTGGACGGTGTCAGTAGGGCAGTGGACGGTGTCAGTAGAGCAGTGGACGGTGTCAGTAGAGCAGTGGATGGTGTCAGTAGGGCACAAAATGCTGTTAGGAGAGCACTGGATGGTGTCAGTAGAGCAGTGGACGGTGTCAGTAGAGCAGTGGATGGTGTCAGTAGAGCAGTGGATGGTGTCAGTAGGGCACAAAATGCTGTTAGGAGAGCACTGGATGGTGTCAGTAGAGCAGTGGATGGTGTCAGTAGAGCAGTGGACGGTGTCAGTAGGGCAGAGGACGGTGTCAGTAGAGCAGAGGACGGTGTCAGTAGAGCAGTGGACGGTGTCAGTAGAGCAGTGGACGGTGTCAGTAGAGCAGAGGACGGTGTCAGTAGAGCAGAGGACGGTGTCAGTAGAGCAGAGGACGGTGTCAGTAGAGCAGTGGACGGTGTCAGTAGAGCAGTGGATGGTGTCAGTGGAGCAGTGGACGGTGTCAGTAGGGCAGTGGACGGTGTCAGTAGGGCAGTGAACGGTGTCAGTAGAGCAGTGGACGGTGTCAGTAGGGCACAAAATGCTGTTAGGAGAGCACTGGATGGTGTCAGTAGAGCAGTGGACGGTGTCAGTAGGGCACAAAATGCTGTTAGGAGAGCACTGGATGGTGTCAGTAGAGCAGTGGACGGTGTCAGTAGAGCAGCGGACGGTGTCAGTAGAGCAGCGGACGGTGTCAGTAGAGCAGAGGACGGTGTAAGTAGAGCAGAGGACGGTGTCAGTAGGACAGTGGACGGTGTCAGTAGGACAGTGGACGGTGTCAGTAGGACAGTGGACGGTGTCAGTAGAGCAGTGGACGGTGTCAGTAGAGCAGTGGACGGTGTCAGTAGGGCACAAAATGCTGTTAGGAGAGCACTGGATGGTGTCAGTAGAGCAGTGGACGGTGTCAGTAGGGCACAAAATGCTGTTAGGAGAGCACTGGATGGTGTCAGTAGAGCAGTGGACGGTGTCAGCAGAGCAGAGGACGGTGTCAGTAGAGCAGAGGACGGTGTCAGTAGAGCAGAGGACGGTGTCAGTAGAGCAGAGGACAGTGTCAGTAGAGCAGAGGACGGTGTCAGTAGAGCAGTGGACGGTGTCAGTAGAGCAGTGGACGGTGTCAGTAGAGCAGCGGACGGTGTCGGTGACAGTAGAGCAGAGGACGGTGACAGTAGGGCAGTGGACGGTGTCAATAGGGCAGTGGACGGTGTCAGTAGAGCAGTGGACGGTGTCAGTAGAGCAGTGGACGGTGTCAGTAGGGCACAAAATGCTGTTAGGAGAGCACTGGATGGTGTCAGTAGAGCAGTGGACGGTGTCAGTAGAGCAGTGGATGGTGTCAGTAGGGCACAGAATGCTGTTTGGAGAGCACTGGATGGTGTCAGCAGAGCAGTGGACGG
The DNA here is from genome assembly GCA_037952925.1 of Lithobates clamitans. Classification (NCBI taxonomy): domain Eukaryota; kingdom Metazoa; phylum Chordata; class Amphibia; order Anura; family Ranidae; genus Lithobates; species Lithobates clamitans. The sequence continues at coordinate 129,406 of JBBGZY010003463.1, read as the reverse complement.
TGTCAGTAGAGCAGAGGACGGTGTCAGTAGAGCAGAGGACGGTGTCAGTAGAGCAGAGGACGGTGTCAGTAGAGCAGAGGACGGTGTCAGTAGAGCAGTGGACGGTGTCAGTAGAGCAGAGGACGGTGTCAGTAGAGCAGAGGACGGTGTCAGTAGAGCAGAGGACGGTGTCAGTAGAGCAGAGGACGGTGTCAGTAGAGCAGAGGACGGTGTCAGTAGAGCAGAGGACGGTGTCAGTAGAGCAGAGGACGGTGTCAGTAGAGCAGCGGACGGTGTCAGTAGAGCAGTGGACGGTGTCAGTAGAGCACTGGATGGTGTCAGTAGAGCAGTGGACGGTGTCAGTAGGGCACAAAATGCTGTTAGGAGAGCACTGGATGGTGACAGTAGAGCAGTGGACGGTGTCAGTAGAGCAGAGGACGGTGTCAGTAGAGCAGAGGACGGTGTCAGTAGAGCAGAGGACGGTGTCAGTAGAGCACTGGATGGTGTCAGTAGAGCACTGGATGGTGTCAGTAGAGCAGTGGACGGTGTCAGTAGAGCAGAGGACGGTGTCAGTAGAGCAGAAGACGGTGTCAGTAGAGCAGAGAACGGTGTCAGTAGAGCAGTGGACGGTGTCAGTAAAGCAGAGGACGGTGTCAGTAGAGCAGAGGACGGTGTCAGTAGAGCAGAGGACGGTGTCAGTAGAGCAGTGGACGGTGTCAGTAGGGCACAAAATGCTGTTAGGAGAGCACTGGATGGTGTCAGTAGAGCAGTGGACGGTGTCAGTAGAGCAGAGGACGGTGTCAGTAGAGCAGAGGACGGTGTCAGTAGAGCAGTGGATGGTGTCAGTAGAGCAGAGGACGGTGTCAGTAGAGCAGAGGACGGTGTCAGTAGAGCAGTGGACGGTGTCAGTAGAGCAGAGGACGGTGTCAGTAGAGCAGTGGACGGTGTCAGTAGAGCAGCGGGCGGTGTCAGTAGAGCAGTGGACGGTGTCAGTAGAGCAGTGGACGGTGTCAGTGGAGCAGTGGACGGTGTCAGTAGGGCAGTGGACGGTGTCAGTAGGGCAGTGAACGGTGTCAATAGAGCAGTGGACGGTGTCAGTAGGGCACAAAATGCTGTTAGGAGAGCACTGGATGGTGTCAGTAGAGCAGTGGACGGTGTCAGTAGGGCACAAAATGCTGTTAGGAGAGCACTGGATGGTGTCAGTAGAGCAGTGGACGGTGTCAGTAGAGCAGCGGACGGTGTCAGTAGAGCAGCGGACGGTGTCAGTAGAGCAGAGGACGGTGTAAGTAGAGCAGAGGACGGTGTAAGTAGAGCAGAGGACGGTGTCAGTAGGACAGTGGACGGTGTCAGTAGGACAGTGGACGGTGTCAGTAGGACAGTGGACGGTGTCAGTAGAGCAGTGGACGGTGTCAGTAGAGCAGTGGACGGTGTCAGTAGGGCACAAAATGCTGTTAGGAGAGCACTGGATGGTGTCAGTAGAGCAGTGGACGGTGTCAGTAGGGCACAAAATGCTGTTAGGAGAGCACTGGATGGTGTCAGTAGAGCAGTGGACGGTGTCAGTAGAGCAGAGGACGGTGTCAGTAGAGCAGAGGACGGTGTCAGTAGAGCAGAGGACGGTGTCAGTAGAGCAGAGGACGGTGTCAGTAGAGCAGTGGACGGTGTCAGTAGAGCAGTGGACGGTGTCAGTAGAGCAGTGGACGGTGTCAGTAGAGCAGTGGACGGTGTCAGTAGAGCAGTGGACGGTGTCAGTAGAGCAGCGGACGGTGTCAGTAGAGCAGAGGACGGTGTCAGTAGAGCAGAGGACGGTGACAGTAGAGCAGAGGACGGTGACAGTAGGGCAGTGGACGGTGTCAGTAGGGCAGTGGACGGTGTCAGTAGAGCAGTGGACGGTGTCAGTAGAGCAGTGGACGGTGTCAGTAGGGCACAAAATGCTGTTAGGGGAGCACTGGATGGTGTCAGTAGAGCAGTGGACGGTGTCAGTAGAGCGGAGGACGGTGTCAGTAGAGCAGAGGACGGTGTCAGTAGAGCAGAGGACGGTGTCAGTAGAGCAGAGGACGGTGTCAGTAGAGCAGAGGACGGTGTCAGTAGAGCAGAGGACGGTGTCAGTAGAGCAGAGGACGGTGTCAGTAGAGCAGAGGACGGTGTCAGTAGAGCAGCGGACGGTGTCAGTAGAGCAGTGGACGGTGTCAGTAGAGCACTGGATGGTGTCAGTAGAGCAGTGGACGGTGTCAGTAGGGCACAAAATGCTGTTAGGAGAGCACTGGATGGTGACAGTAGAGCAGTGGACGGTGTCAGTAGAGCAGAGGACGGTGTCAGTAGAGCAGAGGACGGTGTCAGTAGAGCAGAGGACGGTGTCAGTAGAGCACTGGATGGTGTCAGTAGAGGACTGGATGGTGTCAGTAGAGCAGTGGACGGTGTCAGTAGAGCAGAGGACGGTGTCAGTAGAGCAGAAGACGGTGTCAGTAGAGCAGAGGACGGTGTCAGTAGAGCAGAGGACGGTGTCAGTAGAGCAGAGGACGGTGTCAGTAGAGCAGTGGACGGTGTCAGTAGGGCACAAAATGCTGTTAGGAGAGCACTGGATGGTGTCAGTAGAGCAGTGGACGGTGTCAGTAGAGCAGAGGACGGTGTCAGTAGAGCAGAGGACGGTGTCAGTAGAGCAGAGGACGGTGTCAGTAGAGCAGTGGACGGTGTCAGTAGAGCAGAGGATGGTGTCAGTAGAGCAGTGGACGGTGTCAGTAGAGCAGCGGGCGGTGTCAGTAGAGCAGCGGGCGGTGTCAGTAGGGCAGAGGACGGTGTCAGTAGAGCAGCGGACGGTGTCAGTAGAGCAGCGGACAGTGTCAGTAGAGCAGAGGACGGTGTCAGTAGAGCAGAGGACGGTGTCAGTAGAGCAGCGGACGGTGTCAGTAGAGCAGAGGACGGTGTCAGTAGAGCAGAGGACGGTGTCAGTAGGGCAGAGGACGGTGTCAGTAGGGCAGAGGACGGTGTCAGTAGAGCAGTGGACGGTGTCAGTAGAGCAGTGGATGGTGTCAGTAGGGCACAAAATGCTGTTAGGAGAGCACTGGATGGTGTCAGTAGAGCAGTGGACGGTGTCAGTAGAGCAGAGGACGGTGTCAGTAGAGCAGAGGACGGTGTCAGTAGAGCAGTGGACGGTGTCAGTAGAGCAGTGGACGGTGTCAGTAGGGCAGTGGACGGTGTCAGTAGGGCAGTGGACGGTGTCAGTAGAGCAGTGGACGGTGTCAGTAGAGCAGTGGATGGTGTCAGTAGGGCACAAAATGCTGTTAGGAGAGCACTGGATGGTGTCAGTAGAGCAGTGGACGGTGTCAGTAGAGCAGTGGATGGTGTCAGTAGAGCAGTGGATGGTGTCAGTAGGGCACAAAATGCTGTTAGGAGAGCACTGGATGGTGTCAGTAGAGCAGTGGATGGTGTCAGTAGAGCAGTGGACGGTGTCAGTAGGGCAGAGGACGGTGTCAGTAGAGCAGAGGACGGTGTCAGTAGAGCAGTGGACGGTGTCAGTAGAGCAGTGGACGGTGTCAGTAGAGCAGAGGACGGTGTCAGTAGAGCAGAGGACGGTGTCAGTAGAGCAGAGGACGGTGTCAGTAGAGCAGAGGACGGTGTCAGTAGAGCAGTGGACGGTGTCAGTAGAGCAGTGGATGGTGTCAGTGGAGCAGTGGACGGTGTCAGTAGGGCAGTGGACGGTGTCAGTAGGGCAGTGAACGGTGTCAGTAGAGCAGTGGACGGTGTCAGTAGGGCACAAAATGCTGTTAGGAGAGCACTGGATGGTGTCAGTAGAGCAGTGGACGGTGTCAGTAGGGCACAAAATGCTGTTAGGAGAGCACTGGATGGTGTCAGTAGAGCAGTGGACGGTGTCAGTAGAGCAGCGGACGGTGTCAGTAGAGCAGCGGACGGTGTCAGTAGAGCAGAGGACGGTGTAAGTAGAGCAGAGGACGGTGTCAGTAGGACAGTGGACGGTGTCAGTAGGACAGTGGACGGTGTCAGTAGGACAGTGGACGGTGTCAGTAGAGCAGTGGACGGTGTCAGTAGAGCAGTGGACGGTGTCAGTAGGGCACAAAATGCTGTTAGGAGAGCACTGGATGGTGTCAGTAGAGCAGTGGACGGTGTCAGTAGGGCACAAAATGCTGTTAGGAGAGCACTGGATGGTGTCAGTAGAGCAGTGGACGGTGTCAGCAGAGCAGAGGACGGTGTCAGTAGAGCAGAGGACGGTGTCAGTAGAGCAGAGGACGGTGTCAGTAGAGCAGAGGACAGTGTCAGTAGAGCAGAGGACGGTGTCAGTAGAGCAGTGGACGGTGTCAGTAGAGCAGTGGATGGTGTCAGTAGAGCAGTGGACGGTGTCAGTAGAGCAGTGGACGGTGTCAGTAGAGCAGTGGACGGTGTCAGTAGAGCAGTGGACGGTGTCAGTAGAGCAGTGGACGGTGTCAGTAGAGCAGCGGACGGTGTCGGTGACAGTAGAGCAGAGGACGGTGACAGTAGGGCAGTGGACGGTGTCAATAGGGCAGTGGACGGTGTCAGTAGAGCAGTGGACGGTGTCAGTAGAGCAGTGGACGGTGTCAGTAGGGCACAAAATGCTGTTAGGAGAGCACTGGATGGTGTCAGTAGAGCAGTGGACGGTGTCAGTAGAGCAGTGGATGGTGTCAGTAGGGCACAGAATGCTGTTTGGAGAGCACTGGATGGTGTCAGCAGAGCAGTGGACGGTGTCAGTAGAGCAGAGGACGGTGTCAGTAGAGCAGAGGACGGTGTCAGTAGAGCAGAGGACGGTGTCAGTAGAGCAGAGGACGGTGTCAGTAGAGCAGTGGACGGTGTCAGTAGAGCAGAGGACGGTGTCAGTAGAGCAGAGGACGGTGTCAGTAGAGCAGAGGACGGTGTCAGTAGAGCAGAGGACGGTGTCAGTAGAGCAGAGGACGGTGTCAGTAGAGCAGAGGACGGTGTCAGTAGAGCAGAGGACGGTGTCAGTAGAGCAGCGGACGGTGTCAGTAGAGCAGTGGACGGTGTCAGTAGAGCACTGGATGGTGTCAGTAGAGCAGTGGACGGTGTCAGTAGGGCACAAAATGCTGTTAGGAGAGCACTGGATGGTGACAGTAGAGCAGTGGACGGTGTCAGTAGAGCAGAGGACGGTGTCAGTAGAGCAGAGGACGGTGTCAGTAGAGCAGAGGACGGTGTCAGTAGAGCACTGGATGGTGTCAGTAGAGCACTGGATGGTGTCAGTAGAGCAGTGGACGGTGTCAGTAGAGCAGAGGACGGTGTCAGTAGAGCAGAAGACGGTGTCAGTAGAGCAGAGAACGGTGTCAGTAGAGCAGTGGACGGTGTCAGTAAAGCAGAGGACGGTGTCAGTAGAGCAGAGGACGGTGTCAGTAGAGCAGAGGACGGTGTCAGTAGAGCAGTGGACGGTGTCAGTAGGGCACAAAATGCTGTTAGGAGAGCACTGGATGGTGTCAGTAGAGCAGTGGACGGTGTCAGTAGAGCAGAGGACGGTGTCAGTAGAGCAGAGGACGGTGTCAGTAGAGCAGTGGATGGTGTCAGTAGAGCAGAGGACGGTGTCAGTAGAGCAGAGGACGGTGTCAGTAGAGCAGTGGACGGTGTCAGTAGAGCAGAGGACGGTGTCAGTAGAGCAGTGGACGGTGTCAGTAGAGCAGCGGGCGGTGTCAGTAGAGCAGCGGGCGGTGTCAGTAGGGCAGAGGACGGTGTCAGTAGAGCAGCGGACGGTGTCAGTAGAGCAGCGGACGGTGTCAGTAGAGCAGAGGACGGTGTCAGTAGAGCAGAGGACGGTGTCAGTAGAGCAGCGGACGGTGTCAGTAGAGCAGAGGACGGTGTCAGTAGAGCAGAGGACGGTGTCAGTAGGGCAGAGGACGGTGTCAGTAGGGCAGAGGACGGTGTCAGTAGGGCAGAGGACGGTGTCAGTAGGGCAGTGGACGGTGTCAGTAGGGCAGAGGACGGTGTCAGTAGGGCAGAGGACGGTGTCAGTAGAGCAGTGGACGGTGTCAGTAGGGCAGAGGACGGTGTCAGTAGGGCAGAGGACGGTGTCAGTAGAGCAGTGGACGGTGTCAGTAGGGCAGAGGACGGTGTCAGCAGGGCAGAGGACGGTGTCAGCAGGGCAGAGGACGGTGTCAGTAGGGCAGAGGACGGTGTCAGTAGGGCAGAGGACGGTGTCAGTAGAGCAGTGGACGGTGTCAGTAGGGCAGAGGACGGTGTCAGTAGGGAAGAGGACGGTGTCAGTAGAGCAGTGGACGGTGTCAGTAGAGCAGTGGACGGTGTCAGTAGGGCAGTGGACGGTGTCAGTAGGGCAGTGGATGGTGTCAGTAGGGCACAAAATGCTGTTAGGAGAGCACTGGATAGTGTCAGTAGAGCAGTGGACGGTGTCAGTAGAGCAGAGGACGGTGTCAGTAGAGCAGAGGACGGTGTCAGTAGAGCAGAGGACGGTGTCAGTAGAGCAGAGGACGGTGTCAGTAGAGCAGTGGACGGTGTCAGTAGAGCAGTGGACGGTGTCAGTAGAGCAGAGGACGGTGTCAGTAGAGCAGTGGACGGTGTCAGTAGAGCAGTGGACGGTGTCAGTAGGGCAGTGGACGGTGTCAGTAGGGCAGTGGACGGTGTCAGTAGGGCACAAAATGCTGTTAGGAGAGCACTGGATGGTGTCAGTAGAGCAGTGGACGGTGTCAGTAGGGCACAAAATGCTGTTAGGAGAGCACTGGATAGTGTCAGTAGAGCAGTGGACGGTGTCAGTAGAGCAGAGGACGGTGGCAGTAGAGCAGTGGACGGTGGCAGTAGGGCAGAGAACGGTGTCAGTAGGGCAGAGGACGGTGTCAGTAGGGCAGAGGACAGTGTCAGTAGGGCAGAGGACAGTGTCAGTAGGGCAGAGGACGGTGTCAGTAGGGCAGTGGACGGTGTCAGTAGAGCAGTGGACGGTGTCAGTAGAGCAGTGGACGGTGTCAGCAGAGCAGTGGACGGTGTCAGTAGAGCAGAGGACGGTGTCAGTAGAGCAGAGGACGGTGTCAGTAGAGCAGTGGACGGTGTCAGTAGAGCAGAGGACGGTGTCAGTAGAGCAGAGGACGGTGTCAGTAGAGCAGTGGACGGTGTCAGTAGGGCACAAAATGCTGTTAGGAGAGCACTGGATGGTGTCAGTAGAGCAGTGGACGGTGTCAGCAGAGCAGTGGACGGTGTCAGCAGAGCAGAGGACGGTGTCAGTAGAGCAGAGGACGGTGTCAGTAGAGCAGAGGACGGTGTCAGTAGAGCAGAGGACGGTGTCAGTAGAGCAGTGGATGGTGTCAGTAAGGCAGTGGACGGTGTCAGTAGAGCAGAGGACGGTGTCAGTAGAGCAGAGGACGGTGTCAGGAGAGCAGAGGACGGTGTCAGTAGAGCAGAGGACGGTGTCAGTAGAGCAGTGGACGGTGTCAGTAGAGCAGTGGACGGTGTCAGTAGAGCAGCGGGCGGTGTCAGTAGGGCAGCGGACGGTGTCAGTAGAGCAGTGGACAGTGTCAGTAAAGCAGTGGACGGTGTCAGTAGAGCAGCGGGCGGTGTCAGTAGGGCAGTGGACGGGGACAGTAGGGCAGTGGACGGTGTCAGTAGAGCAGCGGGCGGTGTCAGTAGGGCAGTGGACGGGGACAGTAGGGCAGTGGACGGTGTCAGTAGAGCAGTGGACGGTGTCAGTAGAGCAGTGGACGGTGTCAGTAGGGCACAAAATGCTGTTAGGAGAGCACTGGATGGTGTCAGTAGAGCAGTGGACGGTGTCAGTAGGGCACAAAATGCTGTTAGGAGAGCACTGGATAGTGTCAGTAGAGCAGTGGACGGTGTCAGTAGAGCAGAGGACGGTGTCAGTAGAGCAGAGGACGGTGTCAGTAGAGCAGAGGACGGTGTCAGTAGAGCAGAGGACGGTGTCAGTAGAGCAGTGGACGGTGTCAGTAGAGCAGTGGACGGTGTCAGTAGAGCAGAGGACGGTGTCAGTAGAGCAGAGGACGGTGTCAGTAGAGAAGAGGACGGTGTCAGTAGAGCAGTGGACGGTGTCAGTAGAGCAGTGGACGGTGTCAGCAGAGCAGAGGACGGTGTCAGCAGAGCAGAGGACGGTGTCAGTAGAGCAGAGGACGGTGTCAGTAGAGCAGAGGACGGTGTCAGTAGAGCAGTGGACGGTGTCAGTAAGGCAGTGGACGGTGTCAGTAGAGCAGAGGACGGTGTCAGTAGAGCAGAGGACGGTGTCAGTAGAGCAGTGGACAGTGTCAGTAGAGCAGAGGACGGTGTCAGTAGAGCAGTGGACGGTGTCAGTAGAGCAGTGGACGGTGTCAGTAGAGCAGTGGACGGTGTCAGTAGAGCAGCGGGCGGTGTCAGTAGGGCAGCGGACGGTGTCAGTAGAGCAGTGGACAGTGTCAGTAGAGCAGTGGACGGTGTCAGTAGAGCAGCGGGCGGTGTCAGTAGGGCAGTGGACGGGGACAGTAGGGCAGTGGACGGTGTCAGTAGAGCAGTGGACGGTGTCAGTAGAGCAGTGGACGGTGTCAGTAGGGCACAAAATGCTGTTAGGAGAGCACTGGATGGTGTCAGTAGAGCAGTGGACGGTGTCAGTAGGGCACAAAATGCTGTTAGGAGAGCACTGGATAGTGTCAGTAGAGCAGTGGACGGTGTCAGTAGAGCAGAGGACGGTGTCAGTAGAGCAGAGGACGGTGTCAGTAGAGCAGAGGACGGTGTCAGTAGAGCAGTGGACGGTGTCAGTAGAGCAGTGGACGGTGTCAGTAGAGCAGAGGACGGTGTCAGTAGAGCAGAGGACGGTGTCAGTAGAGCAGTGGACGGTGTCAGTAGAGCAGTGGACGGTGTCAGTAGGGCAGTGGACGGTGTCAGTAGGGCAGTGGACGGTGTCAGTAGAGCAGTGGACGGTGTCAGTAGGGCAGAGGACGGTGTCAGTAGAGCAGAGGACGGTGTCAGTAGAGCAGTGGACGGTGTCAGTAGAGCAGTGGACGGTGTCAGTAGGGCAGTGGACGGTGTCAGTAGGGCAGTGGACGGTGTCAGTAGAGCAGTGGACGGTGTCAGTAGAGCAGTGGATGGTGTCAGTAGGGCACAAAATGCTGTTAGGAGAGCACTGGATGGTGTCAGAAGAGCAGTGGACGGTGTCAGTAGAGCAGAGGATGGTGTCAGTAGGGCAGTGGACGGTGTCAGTAGGGCACAAAATGCTGTTAGGAGAGCACTGGATAGTGTCAGTAGAGCAGTGGACGGTGTCAGTAGAGCAGAGGACGGTGTCAGTAGAGCAGAGGACGGTGTCAGTAGAGCAGAGGACGGTGTCAGTAGAGCAGAGGACGGTGTCAGTAGAGCAGTGGACGGTGTCAGTAGAGCAGTGGACGGTGTCAGTAGAGCAGAGGACGGTGTCAGTAGAGCAGAGGACGGTGTCAGTAGAGCAGTGGACGGTGTCAGTAGGGCAGTGGACGGTGTCAGTAGGGCAGTGGACGGTGTCAGTAGGGCAGTGGACGGTGTCAGTAGGGCAGTGGACGGTGTCAGTAGAGCAGTGGACGGTGTCAGTAGAGCAGTGGACGGTGTCAGTAGAGCAGTGGATGGTGTCAGTAGGGCACAAAATGCTGTTAGGAGAGCACTGGATGGTGTCAGTAGAGCAGTGGACGGTGTCAGTAGAGCAGAGGACGGTGTCAGTAGAGCAGCGGACGGTGTCAGTAGAGCAGCGGACGGTGTCAGTAGAGCAGCGGACGGTGTCAGTAGAGCAGAGGACGGTGTCAGTAGAGCAGAGGACGGTGTCAGTAGGACAGTGGACGGTGTCAGTAGGACAGTGGACAGTGTCAGTAGAGCAGAGGACGGTGTCAGTAGAGCAGAGGACGGTGTCAGTAGAGCAGTGGACAGTGTCAGTAGAGCAGTGGACGGTGTCAGTAGGGCAGTGGACGGTGTCAGTAGAGCAGTGGACGGTGTCAGTAGAGCAGAGGACGGTGTCAGTAGAGCAGTGGACGGTGTCAGTAGGGCACAAAATGCTGTTAGGAGAGCACTGGATGGTGTCAGTAGAGCAGTGGACGGTGTCAGTAGAGCAGAGGACGGTGTCAGTAGAGCAGAGGACGGTGTCATTAGAGCAGAGGACGGTGTCATTAGAGCAGAGGACGGTGTCATTAGAGCAGAGGACGGTGTCAGTAGAGCAGAGGACGGTGTCAGTAGAGCAGAGGACGGTGTCAGTAGAGCAGAAGACGGTGTCAGTAGAGCAGAGGACGGTGTCAGTAGAGCAGTGGACGGTGTCAGTAGAGCAGTGGACGGTGTCAGTAAGACAGTGGACGGTGTCAGTAGAGCAGAGGACGGTGTCAGTAGAGCAGTGGACGGTGTCAGTAGAGCAGTGGACGGTGTCAGTAGGGCAGTGGACGGTGTCAGTAGGGCAGTGGACGGTGTCAGTAGGGCAGTGGACGGTGTCAGTAGAGCAGTGGATGGTGTCAGTGGGGCAGTGGACGGTGTCAGTAGAGCAGTGGACGGTGTCAGTAGAGCAGTGGACGGTGTCAGTAGAGCAGCGGATGGTGTCAGTAGGGCACAAAATGCTGTTAGGAGAGCACTGGATGGTGTCAGTAGAGCAGTGGACTGTGTCAGTAGGGCACAAAATGCTGTTAGGAGAGCACTGGATGGTGTCAGTAGAGCAGTGGATGGTGTCAGTAGGGCAGAGGACGGTGTCAGTAGAGCAGTGGACGGTGTCAGTAGAGCAGTGGATGGTGTGGACGGTGTCAGTAGGGCAGTGGATGGTGTCAGTAGGGCAGTGGATGGTGTCAGTAGGGCAGTGAACGGTGTCAGTAGGGCAGTGGATGGTGTGGACGGTGTCAGTAGGGCAGTGGACGGTGTCAGTAGGGCAGTGGACGGTGTCAGTAGGGCAGTGGACGGTGTCAGTAGGGCAGTGGACGGTGTCAGTAGGGCAGAGGACGGTGTCAGTAGAGCAGCGGACGGTGTCAGCAGGGCACAAAATGCTGTTATTAGAGCACTGGATGGTGTCAGTAGAGCAGTGGACTGTGTCAGTAGGGCACAAAATGCTGTTAGGAGAGCACTGGATGGTGTCAGTAGAGCAGTGGATGGTGTCAGTAGGGCAGAGGACGGTGTCAGTAGAGCAGTGGACGGTGTGGACGGTGTCAGTAGGGCAGTGAACAGTGTCAGTACGGCAGTGAACGGTGTCAGTAGGGCAGTGGATGGTGTGGACGGTGTCAGTAGAGCAGTGGACGGTGTCAGTAGAGCAGTGGACGGTGTCAGTAGGGCACAAAGTGCTGTTAGGAGAGCACTAGATGGTGTCAGTAGAGCAGTGGACGGTGTCAGTAGAGCAGTGGACGGTGTCAGTAGAGCAGAGGACGGTGTCAGTAGAGCAGTGGACGGTGTCAGTAGGGCAGTGGACGGTGTCAGTAGAGCACTGGATGGTGTCAGTAGAGCAGTGGACGTGTAAGTAGGGCACAAAATGCTGTTAGGAGAGCACTAGATGGTGTCAGTAGAGCAGTGGACGGTGTCAGTAGAGCAGTGGACGGTGTCAGTAGAGCAGAGGACGGTGTCAGTAGAGCAGAGGACGGTGTCAGCAGAGCAGTGGATGGTGTCAGCAGAGCAGTGGACGGTGTCAGCAGAGCAGTGGACGGTGTCAGTAGAGCAGAGGACGGTGTCAGTAGAGCAGAGGACGGTGTCAGTAGAGCAGAGGACGGTGTCAGTAGAGCAGTGGACGGTGTCAGTAGAGCAGTGGACGGTGTCAGTAGGGCAGTGGACGGTGTCAGTAGGGCAGTGGACGGTGTCAGTAGGGCAGTGGACGGTGTCAGTAGAGCAGTGGACGGTGTCAGTAGGGCAGTGGACGGTGTCAGTAGGGCAGTGGACGGTGTCAGTAGGGCAGTGGACGGTGTCAGTAGAGCAGTGGACGGTGTCAGTAGAGCAGTGGATGGTGTCAGTAGGGCACAAAATGCTGTTAGGAGAGCACTGGATGGTGTCAGTAGAGCAGTGGACTGTGTCAGTAGGGCACAAAATGCTGTTAGGAGAGCACTGGATGGTGTCAGTAGAGCAGTGGACTGTGTCAGTAGGGCACAAAATGCTGTTAGGAGAGCACTGGATGGTGTCAGTAGAGCAGTGGATGGTGTCAGTAGGGCAGAGGACGGTGTCAGTAGAGCAGTGGACGGTGTGGACGGTGTCAGTAGGGCAGTGAACGGTGTCAGTAGGGCAGTGGATGGTGTCAGTAGGGCAGTGAACGGTGTCAGTAGGGCAGTGAACGGTGTCAGTAGGGCAGTGAACGGTGTCAGTAGGGCAGTGGATGGTGTGGACGGTGTCAGTAGGGCAGTGGATGGTGTGGACGGTGTCAGTAGAGCAGTGGACAGTGTCAGTAGAGCAGAGGACGGTGTCAGTAGAGCAGTGGACGGTGTCAGTAGGGCAGTGGACGGTGTCAGTAGGGCAGTGGACGGTGTCAGTAGGGCACAAAATGCTGTTAGGAGAGCACTGGATGGTGTCAGTAGAGCAGTGGATGGTGTCAGTAGAGCAGTGGACGGTGTCAGTAGAGCAGTGGACGGTGTCAGTAGAGCAGTGGACGGTGTCAGTAGGGCAGTGGACGGTGTCAGTAGGGCAGTGGACGGTGTCAGTAGGGCAATGGACGGTGTCAGTAGGGCAGTGGACGGTGTCAGTAGAGCAGTGGATGGTGTCAGTAGGGCACAAAATGCTGTTAGGAGAGCACTGGATGGTGTCAGTAGAGCAGTGGACGGTGTCAGCAGAGCAGTGGACGGTGTCAGCAGAGCAGTGGACGGTGTCAGCAGAGCAGAGGACGGTGTCAGTAGAGCAGAGGACGGTGTCAGTAGAGCAGAGGACGGTGTCAGTAGAGCAGTGGACGGTGTCAGTAAGGCAGTGGACGGTGTCAGTAGAGCAGAGGACGGTGTCAGTAGAGCAGAGGACGGTGTCAGTAGAGCAGAGGACGGTGTCAGTAGAGCAGAGGACGGTGTCAGTAGAGCAGTGGACGGTGTCAGTAGAGCAGAGGACGGTGTCAGTAGAGCAGTGGACGGTGTCAGTAGAGCAGTGGACGGTGTCAGTAGAGCAGTGGATGGTGTCAGTAGAGCAGCGGGCGGTGTCAGTAGGGCAGCGGACGGTGTCAGTAGAGCAGTGGACGGTGTCAGTAGAGCAGTGGACGGTGTCAGTAGAGCAGCGGGCGGTGTCAGTAGGGCAGTGGACGGGGACAGTAGGGCAGTGGACGGTGTCAGTAGAGCAGTGGACGGTGTCAGTAGAGCAGTGGACGGTGTCAGTAGGGCACAAAATGCTGTTAGGAGAGCACTGGATGGTGTCAGTAGAGCAGTGGACGGTGTCAGTAGGGCACAAAATGCTGTTAGGAGAGCACTGGATAGTGTCAGTAGAGCAGTGGACGGTGTCAGTAGAGCAGAGGACGGTGTCAGTAGAGCAGAGGACGGTGTCAGTAGAGCAGAGGACGGTGTCAGTAGAGCAGAGGACGGTGTCAGTAGAGCAGAGGACGGTGTCAGTAGAGCAGTGGACGGTGTCAGTAGAGCAGTGGACGGTGTCAGTAGAGCAGTGGACGGTGTCAGTAGAGCAGAGGACGGTGTCAGTAGAGCAGAGGACGGTGTCAGTAGAGCAGTGGACGGTGTCAGTAGAGCAGTGGACGGTGTCAGAAGGGCAGTGGACGGTGTCAGTAGGGCAGTGGACGGTGTCAGTAGAGCAGTGGACGGTGTCAGTAGAGCAGTGGATGGTGTCAGTAGGGCACAAAATGCTGTTAGGAGAGCACTGGATGGTGTCAGTAGAGCAGTGGACGGTGTCAGTAGGGCACAAAATGCTGTTAGGAGAGCACTGGATAGTGTCAGTAGAGCAGTGGACGGTGTCAGTAGAGCAGAGGACGGTGTCAGTAGAGCAGAGGACGGTGTCAGTAGAGCAGAGGACGGTGTCAGTAGAGCAGTGGACGGTGTCAGTAGAGCAGAGGACGGTGTCAGTAGAGCAGTGGACGGTGTCAGTAGGGCAGTGGACGGTGTCAGTAGGGCAGTGGACGGTGTCAGTAGGGCAGTGGACGGTGTCAGTAGGGCAGTGGACGGTGTCAGTAGAGCAGTGGACGGTGTCAGTAGAGCAGTGGACGGTGTCAGTAGAGCAGTGGATGGTGTCAGTAGGGCACAAAATGCTGTTAGGAGAGCACTGGATGGTGTCAGTAGAGCAGTGGACGGCGTCAGTAGAGCAGAGGACGGTGTCAGTAGAGCAGAGGACGGTGTCATTAGAGCAGAGGATGGTGTCAGTAGAGCAGAGGACGGTGTCATTAGAGCAGAGGACGGTGTCAGTAGAGCAGAGGACGGTGTCAGTAGAGCAGAGGACGGTGTCAGTAGAGCAGAGGACGGTGTCAGTAGAGCAGAGGACGGTGTCAGTAGAGCAGAGGACGGTGTCAGTAGAGCAGAAGACGGTGTCAGTAGAGCAGAGGACGGTGTCAGTAGAGCAGTGGACGGTGTCAGTAGAGCAGTGGACGGTGTCAGTAAGACAGTGGACGGTGTCAGTAGAGCAGAGGACGGTGTCAGTAGAGCAGTGGACGGTGTCAGTAGGGCAGTGGACGGTGTCAGTAGGGCAGTGGACGGTGTCAGTAGGGCAGTGGACGGTGTCAGTAGAGCAGTGGATGGTGTCAGTGGGGCAGTGGACGGTGTCAGTAGAGCAGTGGACGGTGTCAGTAGAGCAGTGGACGGTGTCAGTAGAGCAGCGGATGGTGTCAGTAGGGCACAAAATGCTGTTAGGAGAGCACTGGATGGTGTCAGTAGAGCAGTGGACTGTGTCAGTAGGGCACAAAATGCTGTTAGGAGAGCACTGGATGGTGTCAGTAGAGCAGTGGATGGTGTCAGTAGGGCAGAGGACGGTGTCAGTAGAGCAGTGGACGGTGTCAGTAGAGCAGTGGATGGTGTGGACGGTGTCAGTAGGGCAGTGGATGGTGTCAGTAGGGCAGTGGATGGTGTCAGTAGGGCAGTGAACGGTGTCAGTAGGGCAGTGGATGGTGTGGACGGTGTCAGTAGGGCAGTGGACGGTGTCAGTAGAGCAGTGGACGGTGTCAGTAGGGCAGTGGACGGTGTCAGTAGAGCACTGGATGGTGTCAGTAGAGCAGTGGACGTGTAAGTAGGGCACAAAATGCTGTTAGGAGAGCACTAGATGGTGTCAGTAGAGCAGTGGACGGTGTCAGTAGAGCAGTGGACGGTGTCAGTAGAGCAGAGGACGGTGTCAGTAGAGCAGAGGACGGTGTCAGCAGAGCAGTGGATGGTGTCAGCAGAGCAGTGGACGGTGTCAGCAGAGCAGTGGACGGTGTCAGTAGAGCAGAGGACGGTGTCAGTAGAGCAGAGGACGGTGTCAGTAGAGCAGAGGACGGTGTCAGTAGAGCAGTGGACGGTGTCAGTAGAGCAGTGGACGGTGTCAGTAGGGCAGTGGACGGTGTCAGTAGGGCAGTGGACGGTGTCAGTAGGGCAGTGGACGGTGTCAGTAGAGCAGTGGACGGTGTCAGTAGGGCAGTGGACGGTGTCAGTAGGGCAGTGGACGGTGTCAGTAGGGCAGTGGACGGTGTCAGTAGGGCAGTGGACGGTGTCAGTAGAGCAGTGGACGGTGTCAGTAGAGCAGTGGATGGTGTCAGTAGGGCACAAAATGCTGTTAGGAGAGCACTGGATGGTGTCAGTAGAGCAGTGGACTGTGTCAGTAGGGCACAAAATGCTGTTAGGAGAGCACTGGATGGTGTCAGTAGAGCAGTGGACTGTGTCAGTAGGGCACAAAATGCTGTTAGGAGAGCACTGGATGGTGTCAGTAGAGCAGTGGATGGTGTCAGTAGGGCAGAGGACGGTGTCAGTAGAGCAGTGGACGGTGTGGACGGTGTCAGTAGGGCAGTGAACGGTGTCAGTAGGGCAGTGGATGGTGTCAGTAGGGCAGTGAACGGTGTCAGTAGGGCAGTGAACGGTGTCAGTAGGGCAGTGAACGGTGTCAGTAGGGCAGTGGATGGTGTGGACGGTGTCAGTAGGGCAGTGGATGGTGTGGACGGTGTCAGTAGAGCAGTGGACAGTGTCAGTAGAGCAGAGGACGGTGTCAGTAGAGCAGTGGACGGTGTCAGTAGGGCAGTGGACGGTGTCAGTAGGGCAGTGGACGGTGTCAGTAGGGCACAAAATGCTGTTAGGAGAGCACTGGATGGTGTCAGTAGAGCAGTGGATGGTGTCAGTAGAGCAGTGGACGGTGTCAGTAGAGCAGTGGACGGTGTCAGTAGAGCAGTGGACGGTGTCAGTAGGGCAGTGGACGGTGTCAGTAGGGCAGTGGACGGTGTCAGTAGGGCAATGGACGGTGTCAGTAGGGCAGTGGACGGTGTCAGTAGAGCAGTGGATGGTGTCAGTAGGGCACAAAATGCTGTTAGGAGAGCACTGGATGGTGTCAGTAGAGCAGTGGACGGTGTCAGCAGAGCAGTGGACGGTGTCAGCAGAGCAGTGGACGGTGTCAGCAGAGCAGAGGACGGTGTCAGTAGAGCAGAGGACGGTGTCAGTAGAGCAGAGGACGGTGTCAGTAGAGCAGTGGACGGTGTCAGTAAGGCAGTGGACGGTGTCAGTAGAGCAGAGGACGGTGTCAGTAGAGCAGAGGACGGTGTCAGTAGAGCAGAGGACGGTGTCAGTAGAGCAGAGGACGGTGTCAGTAGAGCAGTGGACGGTGTCAGTAGAGCAGAGGACGGTGTCAGTAGAGCAGTGGACGGTGTCAGTAGAGCAGTGGACGGTGTCAGTAGAGCAGTGGATGGTGTCAGTAGAGCAGCGGGCGGTGTCAGTAGGGCAGCGGACGGTGTCAGTAGAGCAGTGGACGGTGTCAGTAGAGCAGTGGACGGTGTCAGTAGAGCAGCGGGCGGTGTCAGTAGGGCAGTGGACGGGGACAGTAGGGCAGTGGACGGTGTCAGTAGAGCAGTGGACGGTGTCAGTAGAGCAGTGGACGGTGTCAGTAGGGCACAAAATGCTGTTAGGAGAGCACTGGATGGTGTCAGTAGAGCAGTGGACGGTGTCAGTAGGGCACAAAATGCTGTTAGGAGAGCACTGGATAGTGTCAGTAGAGCAGTGGACGGTGTCAGTAGAGCAGAGGACGGTGTCAGTAGAGCAGAGGACGGTGTCAGTAGAGCAGAGGACGGTGTCAGTAGAGCAGAGGACGGTGTCAGTAGAGCAGAGGACGGTGTCAGTAGAGCAGTGGACGGTGTCAGTAGAGCAGTGGACGGTGTCAGTAGAGCAGTGGACGGTGTCAGTAGAGCAGAGGACGGTGTCAGTAGAGCAGAGGACGGTGTCAGTAGAGCAGTGGACGGTGTCAGTAGAGCAGTGGACGGTGTCAGAAGGGCAGTGGACGGTGTCAGTAGGGCAGTGGACGGTGTCAGTAGAGCAGTGGACGGTGTCAGTAGAGCAGTGGATGGTGTCAGTAGGGCACAAAATGCTGTTAGGAGAGCACTGGATGGTGTCAGTAGAGCAGTGGACGGTGTCAGTAGGGCACAAAATGCTGTTAGGAGAGCACTGGATAGTGTCAGTAGAGCAGTGGACGGTGTCAGTAGAGCAGAGGACGGTGTCAGTAGAGCAGAGGACGGTGTCAGTAGAGCAGTGGACGGTGTCAGTAGAGCAGAGGACGGTGTCAGTAGAGCAGTGGACGGTGTCAGTAGGGCAGTGGACGGTGTCAGTAGGGCAGTGGACGGTGTCAGTAGGGCAGTGGACGGTGTCAGTAGAGCAGTGGACGGTGTCAGTAGAGCAGTGGACGGTGTCAGTAGAGCAGTGGATGGTGTCAGTAGGGCACAAAATGCTGTTAGGAGAGCACTGGATGGTGTCAGTAGAGCAGTGGACGGCGTCAGTAGAGCAGAGGACGGTGTCAGTAGAGCAGAGGACGGTGTCAGTAGAGCAGTGGACGGTGTCAGTAGAGCAGTGGACGGTGTCAGAAGGGCAGTGGACGGTGTCAGTAGGGCAGTGGACGGTGTCAGTAGAGCAGTGGACGGTGTCAGTAGAGCAGTGGATGGTGTCAGTAGGGCACAAAATGCTGTTAGGAGAGCACTGGATGGTGTCAGTAGAGCAGTGGACGGTGTCAGTAGGGCACAAAATGCTGTTAGGAGAGCACTGGATAGTGTCAGTAGAGCAGTGGACGGTGTCAGTAGAGCAGAGGACGGTGTCAGTAGAGCAGAGGACGGTGTCAGTAGAGCAGTGGACGGTGTCAGTAGAGCAGAGGACGGTGTCAGTAGAGCAGTGGACGGTGTCAGTAGGGCAGTGGACGGTGTCAGTAGGGCAGTGGACGGTGTCAGTAGGGCAGTGGACGGTGTCAGTAGGGCAGTGGACGGTGTCAGTAGAGCAGTGGACGGTGTCAGTAGAGCAGTGGACGGTGTCAGTAGAGCAGTGGATGGTGTCAGTAGGGCACAAAATGCTGTTAGGAGAGCACTGGATGGTGTCAGTAGAGCAGTGGACGGCGTCAGTAGAGCAGAGGACGGTGTCAGTAGAGCAGAGGACGGTGTCATTAGAGCAGAGGACGGTGTCAGTAGAGCAGAGGACGGTGTCATTAGAGCAGAGGACGGTGTCAGTAGAGCAGAGGACGGTGTCAGTAGAGCAGAGGACGGTGTCAGTAGAGCAGAGGACGGTGTCAGTAGAGCAGAGGACGGTGTCAGTAGAGCAGAAGACGGTGTCAGTAGAGCAGAGGACGGTGTCAGTAGAGCAGTGGACGGTGTCAGTAGAGCAGTGGACGGTGTCAGTAAGACAGTGGACGGTGTCAGTAGAGCAGAGGACGGTGTCAGTAGAGCAGTGGACGGTGTCAGTAGGGCAGTGGACGGTGTCAGTAGGGCAGTGGACGGTGGCAGTAGGGCAGTGGACGGTGTCAGTAGAGCAGTGGATGGTGTCAGTGGGGCAGTGGACGGTGTCAGTAGAGCAGTGGACGGTGTCAGTAGAGCAGTGGACGGTGTCAGTAGAGCAGCGGATGGTGTCAGTAGGGCACAAAATGCTGTTAGGAGAGCACTGGATGGTGTCAGTAGAGCAGTGGACTGTGTCAGTAGGGCACAAAATGCTGTTAGGAGAGCACTGGATGGTGTCAGTAGAGCAGTGGATGGTGTCAGTAGGGCAGAGGACGGTGTCAGTAGAGCAGTGGACGGTGTCAGTAGAGCAGTGGATGGTGTGGACGGTGTCAGTAGGGCAGTGGATGGTGTCAGTAGGGCAGTGGATGGTGTCAGTAGGGCAGTGAACGGTGTCAGTAGGGCAGTGGATGGTGTGGACGGTGTCAGTAGGGCAGTGGACGGTGTCAGTAGGGCAGCGGACGGTGTCAGTAGGGCACAAAATGCTGTTATTAGAGCACTGGATGGTGTCAGTAGAGCAGTGGACTGTGTCAGTAGGGCACAAAATGCTGTTAGGAGAGCACTGGATGGTGTCAGTAGAGCAGTGGATGGTGTCAGTAGGGCAGAGGACGGTGTCAGTAGAGCAGTGGACGGTGTGGACGGTGTCAGTAGGGCAGTGAACAGTGTCAGTACGGCAGTGAACGGTGTCAGTAGGGCAGTGGATGGTGTGGACGGTGTCAGTAGAGCACTGGATGGTGTCAGTAGAGCAGTGGACGTGTAAGTAGGGCACAAAATGCTGTTAGGAGAGCACTAGATGGTGTCAGTAGAGCAGTGGACGGTGTCAGTAGAGCAGTGGACGGTGTCAGTAGAGCAGAAGACGGTGTCAGTAGAGCAGAGGACGGTGTCAGCAGAGCAGTGGACGGTGTCAGTAGAGCAGTGGACGGTGTCAGTAGAGCAGAGGACGGTGTCAGTAGAGCAGAGGACGGTGTCAGTAGAGCAGAGGACGGTGTCAGTAGAGCAGAGGACGGTGTCAGTAGAGCAGTGGACGGTGTCAGTAGAGCAGTGGACAGTGTCAGTAGGGCAGTGGACGGTGTCAGTAGGGCAGTGGACGGTGTCAGTAGGGCAGTGGACGGTGTCAGTAGAGCAGTGGACGGTGTCAGTAGGGCAGTGGACGGTGTCAGTAGGGCAGTGGATGGTGTCAGTAGGGCAGTGGACGGTGTCAGTAGGGCAGTGGACGGTGTCAGTAGGGCAGTGGACGGTGTCAGTAGAGCAGTGGACGGTGTCAGTAGAGCAGTGGATGGTGTCAGTAGGGCACAAAATGCTGTTAGGAGAGCACTGGATGGTGTCAGTAGAGCAGTGGACTGTGTCAGTAGGGCACAAAATGCTGTTAGGAGAGCACTGGATGGTGTCAGTAGAGCAGTGGACTGTGTCAGTAGGGCACAAAATGCTGTTAGGAGAGCACTGGATGGTGTCAGTAGAGCAGTGGATGGTGTCAGTAGGGCAGAGGACGGTGTCAGTAGAGCAGTGGACAGTGTGGACGGTGTCAGTAGGGCAGTGAACGGTGTCAGTAGGGCAGTGGATGGTGTCAGTAGGGCAGTGAACGGTGTCAGTAGGGCAGTGAACGGTGTCAGTAGGGCAGTGAACGGTGTCAGTAGGGCAGTGAACGGTGTCAGTAGGGCAGTGGATGGTGTGGACGGTGTCAGTAGGGCAGTGGATGGTGTGGACGGTGTCAGTAGAGCAGTGGACAGTGTCAGTAGAGCAGAGGACGGTGTCAGTAGAGCAGTGGACGGTGTCAGTAGAGCAGTGGACGGTGTCAGTAGGGCAGTGGACGGTGTCAGTAGGGCAGTGGACGGTGTCAGTAGAGCAGTGGATGGTGTCAGTAGGGCACAAAATGCTGTTAGGAGAGCACTGGATGGTGTCAGTAGAGCAGTGGATGGTGTCAGTAGAGCAGAGGACGGTGTCAGTAGAGCAGAGGATGGTGTCAGTAGGGCAGTGGACGGTGTCAGTAGGGCAGTGGACGGTGTCAGTAGAGCAGTGGACGGTGTCAGTAGGGCACAAAATGCTGTTAGGAGAGCACTGGAAGGTGTCAGTAGAGCAGTGGATGGTGTCAGTAGAGCAGTGGACGGTGTCAGTAGAGCAGTGGACGGTGTCAGTAGAGCAGTGGACGGTGTCAGTAGGGCAGTGGACGGTGTCAGTAGGGCAGTGGACGGTGTCAGTAGGGCAGTGGACGGTGTCAGTAGGGCAGTGGACGGTGTGGACGGTGTCAGTAGGGCAGTGGACGGTGTCAGTAGGGCAGTGGACGGTGTCAGTAGAGCAGTGGATGGTGTCAGTAGAGCAGTGGATGGTGTCAGTAGGGCACAAAATGCTGTTAGGAGAGCACTGGATGGTGTCAGTAGAGCAGTGGATGGTGTCAGTAGAGCAGAGGACGGTGTCAGTAGAGCAGAGGACGGTGTCAGTAGAGCAGAGGACGGTGTCAGTAGAGCAGAGGACGGTGTCAGTAGAGCAGAGGACGGTGTCAGTAGAGCAGTGGACGGTGTCAGTAGAGCAGTGGACGGTGTCAGTAGGGCAGAGGACGGTGTCAGTAGAGCAGAGGACGGTGTCAGTAGAGCAGTGGACGGTGTCAGTAGAGCAGAGGACGGTGTCAGTAGAGAAGAGGACGGTGTCAGTAGAGCAGAGGACGGTGTCAGTAGAGCAGAGGACGGTGTCAGTAGAGCAGTGGACGGTGGCAGTAGAGCAGTGGACGGTGTCAGTAGAGCAGTGGACAGTGTCAGTAGGGCAGTGGACGGTGTCAGTAGGGCAGTGGACGGTGTCAGTAGAGCAGTGGACGGTGTCAGTAGGGCACAAAATGCTGTTAGGAGAGCACTGGATGGTGACAGTAGAGCAGTGGACGGTGTCAGTAGAGCAGAGGACGGTGTCAGTAGAGCAGAGGACGGTGTCAGTAGAGCAGAGGACGGTGTCAGTAGAGCAGAGGACGGTGTCAGTAGAGCACTGGATGGTGTCAGTAGAGCACTGGATGGTGTCAGTAGAGCAGTGGACGGTGTCAGTAGAGCAGAGGACGGTGTCAGTAGAGCAGAAGACGGTGTCAGTAGAGCAGAGGACGGTGTCAGTAGAGCAGTGGACGGTGTCAGTAAAGCAGAGGACGGTGTCAGTAGAGCAGAGGACGGTGTCAGTAGAGCAGAGGACGGTGACAGTAGAGCAGAGGACGGTGACAGTAGGGCAGTGGACGGTGTCAGTAGGGCAGTGGACGGTGTCAGTAGAGCAGTGGACGGTGTCAGTAGGGCACAAAATGCTGTTAGGGGAGCACTGGATGGTGTCAGTAGAGCAGTGGACGGTGTCAGTAGAGCAGTGGATGGTGTCAGTAGGGCACAAAATGCTGTTTGGAGAGCACTGGATGGTGTCAGCAGAGCAGTGGACGGTGTCAGTAGAGCAGAGGACAGTGTCAGTAGAGCAGAGGACGGTGTCAGTAGAGCAGAGGACAGTGTCAGTAGAGCAGAGGACGGTGTCAGTAGAGCACTGGATGGTGTCAGTAGAGCACTGGATGGTGTCAGTAGAGCAGTGGACGGTGTCAGTAGAGCAGAGGACGGTGTCAGTAGAGCAGAAGACGGTGTCAGTAGAGCAGAGGACGGTGTCAGTAGAGCAGTGGACGGTGTCAGTAAAGCAGAGGACGGTGTCAGTAGAGCAGAGGACGGTGTCAGTAGAGCAGAGGACGGTGTCAGTAGAGCAGAGGACGGTGTCAGTAGAGCAGTGGACGGTGTCAGTAGAGCAGAGGACGGTGTCAGTAGAGCAGTGGACGGTGTCAGTAGAGCACTGGATGGTGTCAGTAGAGCAGTGGACGGTGTCAGTAGGGAAGAGGACGGTGTCAGTAGAGCGAAGGACGGTGTCAGTAGAGCGAAGGACGGTGTCAGTAGAGCAGAGGACGGTGTCAGTAGAGCAGAGGACGGTGTCAGTAGAGCAGAGGACGGTGTCAGTAGAGCAGAGGACGGTGTCAGTAGAGCAGAGGACGGTGTCAGTAGAGCAGAGGACGGTGTCAGTAGAGCAGTGGACGGTGTCAGTAGAGCAGAGGACGGTGTCAGTAGAGCAGAGGACGGTGTCAGTAGAGCAGAGGACGGTGTCAGTAGAGCAGAGGACGGTGTCAGTAGAGCAGAGGACGGTGTCAGTAGAGCAGCGGACGGTGTCAGTAGAGCAGTGGACGGTGTCAGTAGAGCACTGGATGGTGTCAGTAGAGCAGTGGACGGTGTCAGTAGGGCACAAAATGCTGTTAGGAGAGCACTGGATGGTGACAGTAGAGCAGTGGACGGTGTCAGTAGAGCAGAGGACGGTGTCAGTAGAGCAGAGGACGGTGTCAGTAGAGCAGAGGACGGTGTCAGTAGAGCAGAGGACGGTGTCAGTAGAGCACTGGATGGTGTCAGTAGAGCACTGGATGGTGTCAGTAGAGCAGTGGACGGTGTCAGTAGAGCAGAGGACGGTGTCAGTAGAGCAGAAGACGGTGTCAGTAGAGCAGAGGACGGTGTCAGTAGAGCAGTGGACGGTGTCAGTAAAGCAGAGGACGGTGTCAGTAGAGCAGAGGACGGTGTCAGTAGAGCAGAGGACGGTGACAGTAGAGCAGAGGACGGTGACAGTAGGGCAGTGGACGGTGTCAGTAGGGCAGTGGACGGTGTCAGTAGAGCAGTGGACGGTGTCAGTAGGGCACAAAATGCTGTTAGGGGAGCACTGGATGGTGTCAGTAGAGCAGTGGACGGTGTCAGTAGAGCAGTGGATGGTGTCAGTAGGGCACAAAATGCTGTTTGGAGAGCACTGGATGGTGTCAGCAGAGCAGTGGACGGTGTCAGTAGAGCAGAGGACAGTGTCAGTAGAGCAGAGGACGGTGTCAGTAGAGCAGAGGACAGTGTCAGTAGAGCAGAGGACGGTGTCAGTAGAGCACTGGATGGTGTCAGTAGAGCACTGGATGGTGTCAGTAGAGCAGTGGACGGTGTCAGTAGAGCAGAGGACGGTGTCAGTAGAGCAGAAGACGGTGTCAGTAGAGCAGAGGACGGTGTCAGTAGAGCAGTGGACGGTGTCAGTAAAGCAGAGGACGGTGTCAGTAGAGCAGAGGACGGTGTCAGTAGAGCAGAGGACGGTGTCAGTAGAGCAGAGGACGGTGTCAGTAGAGCAGTGGACGGTGTCAGTAGAGCAGAGGACGGTGTCAGTAGAGCAGTGGACGGTGTCAGTAGAGCACTGGATGGTGTCAGTAGAGCAGTGGACGGTGTCAGTAGGGAAGAGGACGGTGTCAGTAGAGCGAAGGACGGTGTCAGTAGAGCGAAGGACGGTGTCAGTAGAGCAGAGGACGGTGTCAGTAGAGCAGAGGACGGTGTCAGTAGAGCAGAGGACGGTGTCAGTAGAGCAGAGGACGGTGTCAGTAGAGCAGAGGACGGTGTCAGTAGAGCAGAGGACGGTGTCAGTAGAGCAGTGGACGGTGTCAGTAGAGCAGAGGACGGTGTCAGTAGAGCAGAGGACGGTGTCAGTAGAGCAGAGGACGGTGTCAGTAGAGCAGAGGACGGTGTCAGTAGAGCAGAGGACGGTGTCAGTAGAGCAGCGGACGGTGTCAGTAGAGCAGTGGACGGTGTCAGTAGAGCACTGGATGGTGTCAGTAGAGCAGTGGACGGTGTCAGTAGGGCACAAAATGCTGTTAGGAGAGCACTGGATGGTGACAGTAGAGCAGTGGACGGTGTCAGTAGAGCAGAGGACGGTGTCAGTAGAGCAGAGGACGGTGTCAGTAGAGCAGAGGACAGTGTCAGTAGAGCAGAGGACGGTGTCAGTAGAGCACTGGATGGTGTCAGTAGAGCACTGGATGGTGTCAGTAGAGCAGTGGACGGTGTCAGTAGAGCAGAGGACGGTGTCAGTAGAGCAGAAGACGGTGTCAGTAGAGCAGAGGACGGTGTCAGTAGAGCAGTGGACGGTGTCAGTAAAGCAGAGGACGGTGTCAGTAGAGCAGAGGACGGTGTCAGTAGAGCAGAGGACGGTGTCAGTAGAGCAGTGGACGGTGTCAGTAGGGCACAAAATGCTGTTAGGAGAGCACTGGATGGTGTCAGTAGAGCAGTGGACGGTGTCAGTAGAGCAGAGGACGGTGTCAGTAGAGCAGAGGACGGTGTCAGTAGAGCAGTGGACGGTGTCAGTAGAGCAGCGGGCGGTGTCAGTAGAGCAGCGGGCGGTGTCAGTAGGGCAGAGGACGGTGTCAGTAGAGCAGCGGACGGTGTCAGTAGAGTAGCGGACGGTGTCAGTAGAGCAGAGGACGGTGTCAGTAGAGCAGAGGACGGTGTCAGTAGAGCAGCGGACGGTGTCAGTAGAGCAGAGGACGGTGTCAGTAGAGCAGAGGACGGTGTCAGTAGGGCAGAGGACGGTGTCAGTAGGGCAGAGGACGGTGTCAGTAGGGCAGAGGACGGTGTTAGTAGGGCAGAGGACGGTGTCAGTAGGGCAGTGGACGGTGTCAGTAGGGCAGAGGACGGTGTCAGTAGGGCAGTGGACGGTGTCAGTAGGGCAGAGGACGGTGTCAGTAGGGAAGAGGACGGTGTCAGTAGAGCAGTGGACGGTGTCAGTAGGGCAGAGGACGGTGTCAGTAGAGCAGTGGACGGTGTCAGTAGGGCAGAGGACGGTGTCAGTAGGGCAGAGGACGGTGTCAGTAGGGCAGAGAACGGTGTCAGTAGGGCAGAGGACGGTGTCAGTAGAGCAGTGGACGGTTTCAGTAGGGCAGAGGACGGTGTCAGTAGGGAAGAGGACGGTGTCAGTAGAGCAGTGGACGGTGTCAGTAGGGCAGTGGACGGTGTCAGTAGGGCAGGGGACGGTGTCAGTAGAGCAGTGGATGGTGTCAGTAGGGCACAAAATGCTGTTAGGAGAGCACTGGATAGTGTCAGTAGAGCAGTGGACGGTGTCAGTAGAGCAGAGGACGGTGTCAGTAGAGCAGAGGACGGTGTCAGTAGAGCAGAGGACGGTGTCAGTAGAGCAGAGGACGGTGTCAGTAGAGCAGTGGATGGTGTCAGTAGAGCAGTGGACGGTGTCAGTAGAGCAGAGGACGGTGTCAGTAGAGCAGTGGACGGTGTCAGTAGAGCAGTGGACGGTGTCAGTAGGGCAGTGGACGGTGTCAGTAGGGCAGTGGACGGTGTCAGTAGAGCAGTGGACGGTGTCAGTAGAGCAGTGGACGGTGTCAGTAGAGCAGTGGATGGTGTCAGTAGGGCACAAAATGCTGTTAGGAGAGCACTGGATGGTGTCAGTAGAGCAGTGGATGGTGTCAGTAGAGCAGTGGACGGTGTCAGTAGGGCACAAAATGCTGTTAGGAGAGCACTGGATAGTGTCAGTAGAGCAGTGGACGGTGTCAGTAGAGCAGAGGACGGTGGCAGTAGAGCAGTGGACGGTGGCAGTAGGGCAGAGAACGGTGTCAGTAGGGCAGAGGACGGTGTCAGTAGGGCAGAGGACAGTGTCAGTAGGGCAGAGGACGGTGTCAGTAGGGCAGAGGACGGTGTCAGTAGGGCAGTGGACGGTGTCAGTAGAGCAGCGGACGGTGTCAGTAGAGCAGCGGACGGTGTAAGTAGAGCAGAGGACGGTGTCATTAGAGCAGTGGACGGTGTCAGTAGGGCACAAAATGCTGTTAGGAGAGCACTGGATGGTGTCAGTAGAGCAGTGGACGGTGTCAGCAGAGCAGTGGACGGTGTCAGTAGGGCAGTGGACGGTGTCAGTAGAGCAGAGGACGGTGTCAGTAGAGCAGAGGACGGTGTCAGTAGAGCAGTGGACGGTGTCAGTAGAGCAGAGGACGGTGTCAGTAGAGCAGAGGACGGTGTCAGTAGGGCACAAAATGCTGTTAGGAGAGCACTGGATGGTGTCAGTAGAGCAGTGGACGGTGTCAGCAGAGCAGTGGACGGTGTCAGCAGAGCAGAGGACGGTGTCAGTAGAGCAGAGGACGGTGTCAGTAGAGCAGAGGACGGTGTCAGTAGAGCAGAGGACGGTGTCAGTAGAGCAGTGGATGGTGTCAGTAAGGCAGTGGACGGTGTCAGTAGAGCAGAGGACGGTGTCAGTAGAGCAGAGGACGGTGTCAGTAGAGCAGAGGACGGTGTCAGTAGAGCAGTGGACGGTGTCAGTAGAGCAGAGGACGGTGTCAGTAGAGCAGTGGACGGTGTCAGTAGAGCAGTGGACGGTGTCAGTAGAGCAGTGGACGGTGTCAGTAGAGCAGCGGGCGGTGTCAGTAGGGCAGCGGACGGTGTCAGTAGAGCAGTGGACAGTGTCAGTAGAGCAGTGGACGGTGTCAGTAGAGCAGCGGGCGGTGTCAGTAGGGCAGTGGACGGGGACAGTAGGGCAGTGGACGGTGTCAGTAGAGCAGTGGACGGTGTCAGTAGAGCAGTGGACGGTGTCAGTAGGGCACAAAATGCTGTTAGGAGAGCACTGGATAGTGTCAGTAGAGCAGTGGACGGTGTCAGTAGAGCAGAGGACGGTGTCAGTAGAGCAGAGGACGGTGTCAGTAGAGCAGAGGACGGTGTCAGTAGAGCAGAGGACGGTGTCAGTAGAGCAGTGGACGGTGTCAGTAGAGCAGTGGACGGTGTCAGTAGAGCAGAGGACGGTGTCAGTAGAGCAGAGGACGGTGTCAGTAGAGCAGTGGACGGTGTCAGTAGAGCAGTGGACGGTGTCAGTAGGGCAGTGGACGGTGTCAGTAGGGCAGTGGACGGTGTCAGTAGGGCAGTGGACGGTGTCAGTAGAGCAGTGGACGGTGTCAGTAGAGCAGTGGATGGTGTCAGTAGGGCACAAAATGCTGTTAGGAGAGCACTGGATGGTGTCAGTAGAGCAGTGGACGGTGTCAGTAGGGCACAAAATGCTGTTAGGAGAGCACTGGATAGTGTCAGTAGAGCAGAGGACGGTGTCAGTAGAGCAGAGGACGGTGTCAGTAGAGCAGTGGACGGTGTCAGTAGAGCAGTGGACGGTGTCAGTAGAGCAGAGGACGGTGTAAGTAGAGCAGAGGACGGTGTCAGTAGAGCAGTGGACGGTGTCAGTAGGGCAGTGGACGGTGTCAGTAGGGCAGTGGACGGTGTCAGTAGGGCAGTGGACGGTGTCAGTAGAGCAGTGGACGGTGTCAGTAGAGCAGTGGACGGTGTCAGTAGAGCAGTGGATGGTGTCAGTAGGGCACAAAATGCTGTTAGGAGAGCACTGGATGGTGTCAGTAGAGCAGTGGACGGTGTCAGTAGAGCAGCGGACGGTGTCAGTAGAGCAGCGGACGGTGTCAGTAGAGCAGCGGACGGTGTCAGTAGAGCAGCGGACGGTGTCAGTAGAGCAGCGGACGGTGTCAGTAGAGCAGAGGACGGTGTCAGTAGAGCAGAGGACGGTGTCAGTAGAGCAGAGGACGGTGTCAGTAGAGCAGAGGACGGTGTCAGTAGGACAGTGGACGGTGTCAGTAGGACAGTGGACGGTGTCAGTAGAGCAGAGGACGGTGTCAGTAGAGCAGAGGACGGTGTCAGTAGAGCAGTGGACAGTGTCAGTAGAGCAGTGGACGGTGTCAGTAGGGCAGTGGACGGTGTCAGTAGAGCAGTGGACGGTGTCAGTAGAGCAGAGGACGGTGTCAGTAGAGCAGTGGACGGTGTCAGTAGGGCACAAAATGCTGTTAGGAGAGCACTGGATGGTGTCAGTAGAGCAGTGGATGGTGTCAGTAGAGCAGAGGACGGTGTCAGTAGAGCAGAGGACGGTGTCATTAGAGCAGAGGACGGTGTCATTAGAGCAGAGGACGGTGTCATTAGAGCAGAGGACGGTGTCATTAGAGCAGAGGACGGTGTCAGTAGAGCAGAGGACGGTGTCAGTAGAGCAGAGGACGGTGTCAGTAGAGCAGAAGACGGTGTCAGTAGAGCAGAGGACGGTGTCAGTAGAGCAGTGGACGGTGTCAGTAGAGCAGTGGACGGTGTCAGTAAGACAGTGGACGGTGTCAGTAGAGCAGAGGACGGTGTCAGTAGAGCAGTGGACGGTGTCAGTAGAGCAGTGGACGGTGTCAGTAGGGCAGTGGACGGTGTCAGTAGGGCAGTGGACGGTGTCAGTAGGGCAGTGGACGGTGTCAGTAGGGCAGTGGACGGTGTCAGTAGAGCAGTGGATGGTGTCAGTGGGGCAGTGGACGGTGTCAGTAGAGCAGTGGACGGTGTCAGTAGAGCAGTGGACGGTGTCAGTAGAGCAGCGGATGGTGTCAGTAGGGCACAAAATGCTGTTAGGAGAGCACTGGATGGTGTCAGTAGAGCAGTGGACTGTGTCAGTAGGGCACAAAATGCTGTTAGGAGAGCACTGGATGGTGTCAGTAGAGCAGTGGATGGTGTCAGTAGGGCAGAGGACGGTGTCAGTAGAGCAGTGGACGGTGTCAGTAGAGCAGTGGATGGTGTGGACGGTGTCAGTAGGGCAGTGGATGGTGTCAGTAGGGCAGTGGATGGTGTCAGTAGGGCAGTGAACGGTGTCAGTAGGGCAGTGGATGGTGTGGACGGTGTCAGTAGGGCAGTGGACGGTGTCAGTAGGGCAGTGGACGGTGTCAGTAGGGCAGTGGACGGTGTCAGTAGGGCAGAGGACGGTGTCAGTAGAGCAGCGGACGGTGTCAGTAGGGCACAAAATGCTGTTATTAGAGCACTGGATGGTGTCAGTAGAGCAGTGGACTGTGTCAGTAGGGCACAAAATGCTGTTAGGAGAGCACTGGATGGTGTCAGTAGAGCAGTGGATGGTGTCAGTAGGGCAGAGGACGGTGTCAGTAGAGCAGTGGACGGTGTGGACGGTGTCAGTAGGGCAGTGAACAGTGTCAGTACGGCAGTGAACGGTGTCAGTAGGGCAGTGGATGGTGTGGACGGTGTCAGTAGAGCAGTGGACGGTGTCAGTAGAGCAGTGGACGGTGTCAGTA
The DNA here is from genome assembly GCA_037952925.1 of Lithobates clamitans. Classification (NCBI taxonomy): domain Eukaryota; kingdom Metazoa; phylum Chordata; class Amphibia; order Anura; family Ranidae; genus Lithobates; species Lithobates clamitans. Next base: position 99,842 of record JBBGZY010003463.1, on the reverse strand, counting down.
GGGCACAAAGTGCTGTTAGGAGAGCACTGGATGGTGTCAGTAGAGCAGTGGACGTGTAAGTAGGGCACAAAATGCTGTTAGGAGAGCACTAGATGGTGTCAGTAGAGCAGTGGACGGTGTCAGTAGAGCAGTGGACGGTGTCAGTAGAGCAGAGGACGGTGTCAGTAGAGCAGAGGACGGTGTCAGCAGAGCAGTGGACGGTGTCAGTAGAGCAGTGGACGGTGTCAGTAGAGCAGAGGACGGTGTCAGTAGAGCAGAGGACGGTGTCAGTAGAGCAGAGGACGGTGTCAGTAGAGCAGAGGACGGTGTCAGTAGAGCAGTGGACGGTGTCAGTAGAGCAGTGGACGGTGTCAGTAGGGCAGTGGACGGTGTCAGTAGGGCAGTGGACGGTGTCAGTAGAGCAGTGGACGGTGTCAGTAGGGCAGTGGACGGTGTCAGTAGGGCAGTGGACGGTGTCAGTAGGGCAGTGGACGGTGTCAGTAGGGCAGTGGACGGTGTCAGTAGGGCAGTGGACGGTGTCAGTAGAGCAGTGGACGGTGTCAGTAGAGCAGTGGATGGTGTCAGTAGGGCACAAAATGCTGTTAGGAGAGCACTGGATGGTGTCAGTAGAGCAGTGGACTGTGTCAGTAGGGCACAAAATGCTATTAGGAGAGCACTGGATGGTGTCAGTAGAGCAGTGGACTGTGTCAGTAGGGCACAAAATGCTGTTAGGAGAGCAGTGGATGGTGTCAGTAGAGCAGTGGATGGTGTCAGTAGGGCAGAGGACGGTGTCAGTAGAGCAGTAGACGGTGTGGACGGTGTCAGTAGGGCAGTGAACGGTGTCAGTAGGGCAGTGGATGGTGTCAGTAGGGCAGTGAACGGTGTCAGTAGGGCAGTGAACGGTGTCAGTAGGGCAGTGAACGGTGTCAGTAGGGCAGTGAACGGTGTCAGTAGGGCAGTGGATGGTGTGGACGGTGTCAGTAGGGCAGTGGATGGTGTGGACGGTGTCAGTAGAGCAGTGGACAGTGTCAGTAGAGCAGAGGACGGTGTCAGTAGAGCAGTGGACGGTGTCAGTAGGGCAGTGGACGGTGTCAGTAGAGCAGTGGACGGTGTCAGTAGGGCACAAAATGCTGTTAGGAGAGCACTGGATGGTGTCAGTAGAGCAGTGGATGGTGTCAGTAGAGCAGTGGACGGTGTCAGTAGAGCAGTGGACGGTGTCAGTAGAGCAGTGGACGGTGTCAGTAGGGCAGTGGACGGTGTCAGTAGGGCAGTGGACGGTGTCAGTAGAGCAGTGGATGGTGTCAGTAGGGCACAAAATGCTGTTAGGAGAGCACTGGATGGTGTCAGTAGAGCAGTGGATGGTGTCAGTAGAGCAGTGGACGGTGTCAGTAGAGCAGTGGACGGTGTCAGTAGAGCAGTGGACGGTGTCAGTAGGGCAGTGGACGGTGTCAGTAGGGCAGTGGACGGTGTCAGCAGAGCAGTGGACGGTGTCAGTAGAGCAGAGGACGGTGTCAGTAGAGCAGAGGACGGTGTCAGTAGAGCAGAGGACGGTGTCAGTAGAGCAGTGGATGGTGTCAGTAAGGCAGTGGATGGTGTCAGTAGAGCAGAGGACGGTGTCAGTAGAGCAGAGGAGTGTGTCAGTAGAGCAGAGGACGGTGTCAGTAGAGCAGTGGACGGTGTCAGTAGAGCAGAGGACGGTGTCAGTAGAGCAGTGGACGATGTCAGTAGAGCAGTGGACGGTGTCAGTAGAGCAGTGGATGGTGTCAGTAGAGCAGCGGGCGGTGTCAGTAGGGCAGCGGACGGTGTCAGTAGAGCAGTGGACAGTGTCAGTAGAGCAGTGGACGGTGTCAGTAGAGCAGCGGGCGGTGTCAGTAGGGCAGTGGACGGTGTCAGTAGAGAAGTGGACGGTGTCAGTAGGGCACAAAATGCTGTTAGGAGAGCACTGGATGGTGTCAGTAGAGCAGTGGACGGTGTCAGTAGGGCACAAAATGCTGTTAGGAGAGCACTGGATAGTGTCAGTAGAGCAGTGGACGGTGTCAGTAGAGCAGAGGACGGTGTCAGTAGAGCAGAGGACGGTGTCAGTAGAGCAGAGGACGGTGTCAGTAGAGCAGAGGACGGTGTCAGTAGATCAGTGGACGGTGTCAGTAGAGCAGTGGACGGTGTCAGTAGAGCAGAGGACGGTGTCAGTAGAGCAGAGGACGGTGTCAGTAGAGCAGTGGACGGTGTCAGTAGAGCAGTGGACGGTGTCAGTAGGGCAGTGGACGGTGTCAGTAGGGCAGTGGACGGTGTCAGTAGGGCAGTGGACGGTGTCAGTAGAGCAGTGGACGGTGTCAGTAGAGCAGTGGATGGTGTCAGTAGGGCACAAAATGCTGTTAGGAGAGCACTGGATGGTGTCAGTAGAGCAGTGGACGGTGTCAGTAGGGCACAAAATGCTGTTAGGAGAGCACTGGATAGTGTCAGTAGAGCAGTGGACGGTGTCAGTAGAGCAGAGGACGGTGTCAGTAGAGCAGAGGACGGTGTCAGTAGAGCAGAGGACGGTGTCAGTAGAGCAGAGGACGGTGTCAGTAGAGCAGTGGACGGTGTCAGTAGAGCAGAGGACGGTGTCAGTAGAGCAGAGGACGGTGTCAGTAGGGCAGTGGACGGTGTCAGTAGGGCAGCGGACGGTGTCAGTAGAGCAGCGGACGGTGTCAGTAGGGCAGTGGACGGTGTCAGTAGAGCAGTGGACGGTGTCAGTAGAGCAGTGGACGGTGTCAGTAGAGCAGTGGACGGTGTCAGTAGAGCAGTGGACGGTGTCAGTAGAGCAGTGGATGGTGTCAGTAGGGCAAAAAATGCTGTTAGGAGAGCACTGGATGGTGTCAGTAGAGCAGTGGACGGTGTCAGTAGAGCAGAGGACGGTGTCAGTAGAGCAGCGGACGGTGTCAGTAGAGCAGCGGACGGTGTCAATAGAGCAGCGGACGGTGTCAGTAGAGCAGCGGACGGTGTCAGTAGAGCAGCGGACGGTGTCAGTAGAGCAGCGGACGGTGTCAGTAGAGCAGCGGACGGTGTCAGTAGAGCAGAGGACGGTGTCAGTAGAGCAGAGGACGGTGTCAGTAGAGCAGAGGACGGTGTCAGTAGAGCAGAGGACGGTGTCAGTAGAGCAGAGGACGGTGTCAGTAGGACAGTGGACGGTGTCAGTAGGACAGTGGACGGTGTCAGTAGAGCAGAGGACGGTGTCAGTAGAGCAGAGGACGGTGTCAGTAGAGCAGTGGACAGTGTCAGTAGAGCAGTGGACGGTGTCAGTAGGGCAGTGGACGGTGTCAGGAGAGCAGTGGACGGTGTCAGTAGAGCAGAGGACGGTGTCAGTAGAGCAGTGGACGGTGTCAGTAGGGCACAAAATGCTGTTAGGAGAGCACTGGATGGTGTCAGTAGAGCAGTGGACGGTGTCAGTAGAGCAGAGGACGGTGTCAGTAGAGCAGAGGACGGTGTCATTAGAGCAGAGGACAGTGTCATTAGAGCAGAGGACGGTGTCATTAGAGCAGAGGACGGTGTCAGTAGAGCAGAGGACGGTGTCATTAGAGCAGAGGACGGTGTCATTAGAGCAGAGGACGGTGTCATTAGAGCAGAGGACGGTGTCAGTAGAGCAGAGGACGGTGTCAGTAGAGCAGAGGACGGTGTCAGTAGAGCAGAAGACGGTGTCAGTAGAGCAGAGGACGGTGTCAGTAGAGCAGTGGACGGTGTCAGTAGAGCAGTGGACGGTGTCAGTAAGACAGTGGACGGTGTCAGTAGAGCAGAGGACGGTGTCAGTAGAGCAGTGGACGGTGTCAGTAGAGCAGTGGACGGTGTCAGTAGGGCAGTGGACGGTGTCAGTAGGGCAGTGGACGGTGTCAGTAGGGCAGTGGACGGTGTCAGTAGGGCAGTGGACGGTGTCAGTAGAGCAGTGGATGGTGTCAGTGGGGCAGTGGACGGTGTCAGTAGAGCGGTGGACGGTGTCAGTAGAGCAGCGGATGGTGTCAGTAGGGCACAAAATGCTGTTAGGAGAGCACTGGATGGTGTCAGTAGAGCAGTGGACTGTGTCAGTAGGGCACAAAATGCTGTTAGGAGAGCACTGGATGGTGTCAGTAGAGCAGTGGATGGTGTCAGTAGGGCAGAGGACGGTGTCAGTAGAGCAGTGGACGGTGTCAGTAGAGCAGTGGATGGTGTGGACGGTGTCAGTAGGGCAGTGGATGGTGTCAGTAGGGCAGTGGACGGTGTCAGTAGGGCAGTGGACGGTGTCAGTAGAGCAGTGGATGGTGTCAGTGGGGCAGTGGACGGTGTCAGTAGAGCAGTGGACGGTGTCAGTAGAGCAGTGGACGGTGTCAGTAGAGCAGCGGATGGTGTCAGTAGGGCACAAAATGCTGTTGGGAGAGCACTGGATGGTGTCAGTAGAGCAGTGGACTGTGTCAGTAGGGCACAAAATGCTGTTAGGAGAGCACTGGATGGTGTCAGTAGAGCAGTGGATGGTGTCAGTAGGGCAGAGGACGGTGTCAGTAGAGCAGTGGACGGTGTCAGTAGAGCAGTGGATGGTGTGGACGGTGTCAGTAGGGCAGTGAACGGTGTCAGTAGGGCAGTGGATGGTGTGGACGGTGTCAGTAGGGCAGTGGACGGTGTAAGTAGGGCAGAGGACGGTGTCAGTATAGCAGCGGACGGTGTCAGTAGGGCAGAGGACGGTGTCAGTAGAGCAGCGGACGGTGTCAGTAGGGCACAAAATGCTGTTATTAGAGCACTGGATGGTGTCAGTAGAGCAGTGGACTGTGTCAGTAGGGCACAAAATGCTGTTAGGAGAGCACTGGATGGTGTCAGTAGAGCAGTGGATGGTGTCAGTAGGGCAGAGGAAGGTGTCAGTAGAGCAGTGGACGGTGTGGACGGTGTCAGTAGGGCAGTGAACAGTGTCAGTACGGCAGTGAACGGTGTCAGTAGGGCAGTGGATGGTGTGGACGGTGTCAGTAGAGCACTGGATGGTGTCAGTAGAGCAGTGGACGTGTAAGTAGGGCACAAAATGCTGTTAGGAGAGCACTAGATGGTGTCAGTAGAGCAGTGGACGGTGTCAGTAGAGCAGTGAACGGTGTCAGTAGAGCAGAGGACGGTGTCAGTAGAGCAGAGGACGGTGTCAGTAGAGCAGAGGACGGTGTCAGCAGAGCAGTGGACGGTGTCAGTAGAGCAGTGGACGGTGTCAGTAGAGCAGAGGACGGTGTCAGTAGAGCAGAGGACAGTGTCAGTAGAGCAGAGGACGGTGTCAGTAGAGCAGTGGACGGTGTCAGTAGAGCAGTGGACGGTGTCAGTAGGGCAGTGGACGGTGTCAGTAGGGCAGTGGACGGTGTCAGTAGGGCAGTGGACGGTGTCAGTAGGGCAGTGGACGGTGTCAGTAGGGCAGTGGACGGTGTCAGTAGGGCAGTGGACGGTGTCAGTAGAGCAGTGGACGGTGTCAGTAGAGCAGTGGATGGTGTCAGTAGGGCACAAAATGCTGTTAGGAGAGCACTGGATGGTGTCAGTAGAGCAGTGGACTGTGTCAGTAGGGCACAAAATGCTGTTAGGAGAGCACTGGATGGTGTCAGTAGAGCAGTGGACTGTGTCAGTAGGGCACAAAATGCTGTTAGGAGAGCACTGAATGGTGTCAGTAGAGCAGTGGATGGTGTCAGTAGGGCAGAGGACGGTGTCAGTAGAGCAGTGGACGGTGTGGACGGTGTCAGTAGGGCAGTGAACGGTGTCAGTAGGGCAGTGGATGGTGTCAGTAGGGCAGTGAACGGTGTCAGTAGGGCAGTGAACGGTGTCAGTAGGGCAGTGAACGGTGTCAGTAGGGCAGTGAACGGTGTCAGTAGGGCAGTGGATGGTGTGGACGGTGTCAGTAGGGCAGTGGATGGTGTGGACGGTGTCAGTAGAGCAGTGGACAGTGTCAGTAGAGCAGAGGACGGTGTCAGTAGAGCAGTGGACGGTGTCAGTAGGGCAGTGGACGGTGTCAGTAGAGCAGTGGACGGTGTCAGTAGGGCACAAAATGCTGTTAGGAGAGCACTGGATGGTGTCAGTAGAGCAGTGGATGGTGTCAGTAGAGCAGTGGACGGTGTCAGTAGAGGAGTGGACGGTGTCAGTAGAGCAGTGGACGGTGTCAGTAGGGCAGTGGACGGTGTCAGTAGGGCAGTGGACGGTGTCAGTAGGGCAGTGGACGGTGTCAGTAGAGCAGTGGATGGTGTCAGTAGGGCACAAAATGCTGTTAGGAGAGCACTGGATGGTGTCAGTAGAGCAGTGGATGGTGTCAGTAGAGCAGAGGACGGTGTCAGTAGAGCAGAGGATGGTGTCAGTAGGGCAGTGGACGGTGTCAGTAGGGCAGTGGACGGTGTCAGTAGAGCAGTGGACGGTGTCAGTAGGGCACAAAATGCTGTTAGGAGAGCACTGGAAGGTGTCAGTAGAGCAGTGGATGGTGTCAGTAGAGCAGTGGACGGTGTCAGTAGAGCAGTGGACGGTGACAGTAGGGCAGTGGACGGTGTCAGTAGGGCAGTGGACGGTGTCAGTAGAGCAGTGGACGGTGTCAGTAGAGCAGTGGACGGTGTCAGTAGGGCACAAAATGCTGTTAGGGGAGCACTGGATGGTGTCAGTAGAGCAGTGGACGGTGTCAGTAGAGCAGTGGATGGTGTCAGTAGGGCACAAAATGCTGTTTGGAGAGCACTGGATGGTGTCAGCAGAGCAGTGGACGGTGTCAGTAGAGCAGTGGACGGTGTCAGTAGAGCAGAGGACGGTGTCAGTAGAGCAGAGGACGGTGTCAGTAGAGCAGTGGATGGTGTCAGTAGAGCACTGGATGGTGTCAGTAGAGCACTGGATGGTGTCAGTAGAGCAGTGGACGGTGTCAGTAGAGCAGAGGACGGTGTCAGTAGAGCAGAGGACGGTGTCAGTAGAGCAGAGGACGGTGTCAGTAGAGCAGAGGACGGTGTCAGTAGAGCAGTGGACGGTGTCAGTAAAGCAGAGGACGGTGTCAGTAGAGCAGAGGACGGTGTCAGTAGAGCAGAGGACGGTGTCAGTAGAGCAGTGGACGGTGTCAGTAGGGCACAAAATGCTGTTAGGAGAGCACTGGATGGTGTCAGTAGAGCAGTGGACGGTGTCAGTAGAGCAGAGGACGGTGTCAGTAGAGCAGAGGACGGTGTCAGTAGAGCAGTGGACGGTGTCAGTAGAGCAGTGGACGGTGTCAGTAGAGCAGTGGACGGTGTCAGTAGAGCACTGGATGGTGTCAGTAGAGCAGTGGACGGTGTCAGTAGGGCACAAAATGCTGTTAGGAGAGCACTGGATGGTGTCAGTAGAGCAGTGCACGTTGTCAGTAGAGCAGAGGACGGTGTCAGTAGAGCAGAGGACGGTGTCAGTAGAGCAGCGGGCGGTGTCAGTAGGGCAGAGGACGGTGTCAGTAGGGCAGAGGACGGTGTCAGTAGAGCAGAGGACGGTGTCAGTAGAGCAGCGGACGGTGTCAGTAGAGCAGAGGACGGTGTCAGTAGAGCAGAGGACGGTGTCAGTAGGGCAGAGGACGGTGTCAGTAGGGCAGAGGACGGTGTCAGTAGGGCAGTGGACGGTGTCAGTAGGGCAGAGGACGGTGTCAGTAGGGCAGAGGACGGTGTCAGTAGGGCAGAGGACGGTGTAAGTAGAGCAGTGGACGGTGTCAGTAGAGCAGTGGACGGTGTCAGTAGGGCAGAGGACGGTGTCAGTAGAGCAGTGGACGGTGTCAGTAGAGCAGTGGACGGTGTCAGTAGAGCAGTGGATGGTGTCAGTAGGGCAGAGGACGGTGTCAGTAGAGCAGTGGACGGTGTCAGTAGAGCAGTGGATGGTGTCAGTAGAGCAGAGGACGGTGTCAGTAGGGCAGAGGACGGTGTCAGTAGAGCAGTGGACGGTGTCAGTAGAGCAGAGGACGGTGTCAGTAGGGCAGAGGACGGTGTCAGTAGGGCAGTGGACGGTGTCAGTAGGGCAGAGGACGGTGTCAGTAGAGCAGTGGACGGTGTCAGTAGAGCAGAGGACGGTGTCAGTAGAGCAGAGGACGGTGACAGTAGGGCAGTGGACGGTGTCAGTAGGGCAGTGGACGGTGTCAGTAGAGCAGTGGACGGTGTCAGTAGAGCAGTGGACGGTGTCAGTAGGGCACAAAATGCTGTTAGGGGAGCACTGGATGGTGTCAGTAGAGCAGAGGACGGTGTCAGTAGAGCAGAGGACGGTGTCAGTAGAGCAGAGGACGGTGTCAGTAGAGCAGAGGACGGTGTCAGTAGAGCAGAGGACGGTGTCAGTAGAGCAGTGGACGGTGTCAGTAGAGCAGCGGACGGTGTCAGTAGAGCAGCGGACGGTGTCAGTAGAGGAGAGGACGGTGTCAGTAGAGCAGAGGACGGTGTCAGTAGAGCAGAGGACGGTGTAAGTAGAGCAGAGGACGGTGTAAGTAGGACAGTGGACGGTGTCAGTAGGACAGTGGACGGTGTCAGTAGGACAGTGGACGGTGTCAGTAGGACAGTGGACGGTGTCAGTAGAGCAGTGGACGGTGTCAGTAGAGCAGTGGACGGTGTCAGTAGGACAGTGGACGGTGTCAGTAGGACAGTGGACGGTGTCAGTAGAGCAGTGGACGGTGTCAGTAGAGCAGTGGACGGTGTCAGTAGGGCACAAAATGCTGTTAGGAGAGCACTGGATGGTGTCAGTAGAGCAGTGGACGGTGTCAGTAGGGCACAAAATGCTGTTAGGAGAGCACTGGATGGTGTCAGTAGAGCAGTGGACGGTGTCAGTAGAGCAGCGGACGGTGTCAGTAGAGCAGCGGACGGTGTCAGTAGAGCAGCGGACGGTGTCAGTAGAGCAGCGGACGGTGTCAGTAGAGCAGCGGACGGTGTCAGTAGAGCAGCGGACGGTGTCATTAGAGCAGAGGACGGTGTCAGTAGAGCAGAGGACGGTGTCAGTAGAGCAGAGGACGGTGTCAGTAGAGCAGAGGACGGTGTCAGTAGGGCACAAAATGCTGTTAGGAGAGCACTGGATGGTGTCAGTAGAGCAGTGGACGGTGTCAGTAGAGCAGAGGACGGTGTCAGTAGAGCAGAGGACGGTGTCAGTAGAGCAGAGGACGGTGTCAGTAGAGCAGAGGACGGTGTCAGTAGAGCAGAGGACGGTGTCAGTAGAGCAGTGGACGGTGTCAGTAGAGCAGTGGACGGTGTCAGTAAGACAGTGGACGGTGTCAGTAGAGCAGCGGACGGTGTCAGTAGAGCAGCGGACGGTGTCAGTAGAGCAGATGACGGTGTCAGTAGAGCAGAGGACGGTGTCAGTAGAGCAGAGGACGGTGACAGTAGGGCAGTGGACGGTGTCAGTAGGGCAGTGGACGGTGTCAGTAGAGCAGTGGACGGTGTCAGTAGAGCAGTGGACGGTGTCAGTAGGGCACAAAATGCTGTTAGGGGAGCACTGGATGGTGTCAGTAGAGCACTGGATTGTGTCAGTAGAGCAGTGGACGGTGTCAGTAGAGCAGTGGACGGTGTCAGTAGAGCAGAGGACGGTGTCAGTAGAGCAGAGGACGGTGTCAGTAGAGCAGAGGACGGTGTCAGTAGAGCAGAGGACGGTGTCAGTAGAGCAGTGGACGGTGTCAGTAAAGCAGAGGACGGTGTCAGTAGAGCAGAGGACGGTGTCAGTAGAGCAGAGGACGGTGTCAGTAGAGCAGTGGACGGTGTCAGTAGGGCACAAAATGCTGTTAGGAGAGCACTGGATGGTGTCAGTAGAGCAGTGGACGGTGTCAGTAGAGCAGAGGACGGTGTCAGTAGAGCAGAGGACGGTGTCAGTAGAGCAGAGGACGGTGTCAGTAGAGCAGAGGACGGTGTCAGTAGAGCAGTGGACGGTGTCAGTAGAGCAGTGGACGGTGTCAGTAGAGCACTGGATGGTGTCAGTAGAGCAGTGGACGGTGTCAGTAGGGCACAAAATGCTGTTAGGAGAGCACTGGATGGTGTCAGTAGAGCAGTGGACGGTGTCAGTAGAGCAGAGGACGGTGTCAGTAGAGCAGAGGACGGTGTCAGTAGAGCAGTGGACGGTGTCAGTAGAGCACTGGATGGTGTCAGTAGAGCAGTGGACGGTGTCAGTAGGGCACAAAATGCTGTTAGGAGAGCACTGGATGGTGTCAGTAGAGCAGTGGACGGTGTCAGTAGAGCAGAGGACGGTGTCAGTAGAGCAGAGGACGGTGTCAGTAGAGCAGCGGGCGGTGTCAGTAGGGCAGAGGACGGTGTCAGTAGAGCAGCGGACGGTGTCAGTAGAGCAGAGGACGGTGTCAGTAGAGCAGCGGACGGTGTCAGTAGAGCAGAGGACGGTGTCAGTAGAGCAGAGGACGGTGTCAGTAGGGCAGAGGACGGTGTCAGTAGGGCAGAGGACGGTGTCAGTAGGGCAGTGGACGGTGTCAGTAGGGCAGAGGACGGTGTCAGTAGGGCAGAGGACGGTGTCAGTAGGGCAGAGGACGGTGTAAGTAGAGCAGTGGACGGTGTCAGTAGAGCAGTGGACGGTGTCAGTAGGGCAGAGGACGGTGTCAGTAGAGCAGTGGACGGTGTCAGTAGAGCAGTGGACGGTGTCAGTAGAGCAGTGGATGGTGTCAGTAGGGCAGAGGACGGTGTCAGTAGAGCAGTGGACGGTGTCAGTAGAGCAGTGGATGGTGTCAGTAGAGCAGAGGACAGTGTCAGTAGGGCAGAGGACGGTGTCAGTAGAGCAGTGGACGGTGTCAGTAGAGCAGAGGACGGTGTCAGTAGGGCACTGGATGGTGTCAGTAGAGCAGTGGACGGTGTCAGTAGGGCACAAAATGCTGTTAGGAGAGCACTGGATGGTGTCAGTAGAGCAGTGGACGGTGTCAGTAGAGCAGAGGACGGTGTCAGTAGAGCAGAGGACGGTGTCAGTAGAGCAGTGGACGGTGTCAGTAGAGCAGTGGACGGTGTCAGTAGAGCAGTGGACGGTGTCAGTAGAGCACTGGATGGTGTCAGTAGAGCAGTGGACGGTGTCAGTAGGGCACAAAATGCTGTTAGGAGAGCACTGGATGGTGTCAGTAGAGCAGTGGACGGTGTCAGTAGAGCAGAGGACGGTGTCAGTAGAGCAGAGGACGGTGTCAGTAGAGCAGCGGGCGGTGTCAGTAGGGCAGAGGACGGTGTCAGTAGAGCAGCGGACGGTGTCAGTAGAGCAGAGGACGGTGTCAGTAGAGCAGCGGACGGTGTCAGTAGAGCAGAGGACGGTGTCAGTAGAGCAGAGGACGGTGTCAGTAGGGCAGAGGACGGTGTCAGTAGGGCAGAGGACGGTGTCAGTAGGGCAGTGGACGGTGTCAGTAGGGCAGAGGACGGTGTCAGTAGGGCAGAGGACGGTGTCAGTAGGGCAGAGGACGGTGTAAGTAGAGCAGTGGACGGTGTCAGTAGAGCAGTGGACGGTGTCAGTAGGGCAGAGGACGGTGTCAGTAGAGCAGTGGACGGTGTCAGTAGAGCAGTGGACGGTGTCAGTAGAGCAGTGGATGGTGTCAGTAGGGCAGAGGACGGTGTCAGTAGAGCAGTGGACGGTGTCAGTAGAGCAGTGGATGGTGTCAGTAGAGCAGAGGACGGTGTCAGTAGGGCAGAGGACGGTGTCAGTAGAGCAGTGGACGGTGTCAGTAGAGCAGAGGACGGTGTCAGTAGGGCAGAGGACGGTGTCAGTAGAGCAGTGGACGGTGTCAGTAGAGCAGAGGACGGTGTCAGTAGGGCAGAGGACGGTGTCAGTAGGGCAGTGGACGGTGTCAGTAGGGCAGAGGACGGTGTCAGTAGAGCAGTGGACGGTGTCAGTAGAGCAGAGGACGGTGTCAGTAGAGCAGAGGATGGTGTCAGTAGAGCAGTGGACGGTGTCAGTAGGGCAGAGGACGGTGTCAGTAGGGCACAAAATGCTGTTTGGAGAGCACTGGATGGTGTCAGTAGAGCAGTGGACGGTGTCAGTAGGGCACAAAATGCTGTTAGGAGAGCACTGGATGGTGTCAGTAGAGCAGTGGACGGTGTCAGTAGGGAAGAGGACGGTGTCAGTAGAGCGAAGGACGGTGTCAGTAGAGCGAAGGACGGTGTCAGTAGAGCAGAGGACGGTGTCAGTAGAGCAGAGGACGGTGTCAGTAGAGCAGAGGACGGTGTCAGTAGAGCAGAGGACGGTGTCAGTAGAGCAGAGGACGGTGTCAGTAGAGCAGAGGACGGTGTCAGTAGAGCAGTGGACGGTGTCAGTAGAGCAGAGGACGGTGTCAGTAGAGCAGAGGACGGTGTCAGTAGAGCAGAGGACGGTGTCAGTAGAGCAGAGGACGGTGTCAGTAGAGCAGAGGACGGTGTCAGTAGAGCAGCGGACGGTGTCAGTAGAGCAGTGGACGGTGTCAGTAGAGCACTGGATGGTGTCAGTAGAGCAGTGGACGGTGTCAGTAGGGCACAAAATGCTGTTAGGAGAGCACTGGATGGTGACAGTAGAGCAGTGGACGGTGTCAGTAGAGCAGAGGACGGTGTCAGTAGAGCAGAGGACGGTGTCAGTAGAGCAGAGGACGGTGTCAGTAGAGCAGAGGACGGTGTCAGTAGAGCACTGGATGGTGTCAGTAGAGCACTGGATGGTGTCAGTAGAGCAGTGGACGGTGTCAGTAGAGCAGAGGACGGTGTCAGTAGAGCAGAAGACGGTGTCAGTAGAGCAGAGGACGGTGTCAGTAGAGCAGTGGACGGTGTCAGTAAAGCAGAGGACGGTGTCAGTAGAGCAGAGGACGGTGTCAGTAGAGCAGAGGACGGTGACAGTAGAGCAGAGGACGGTGACAGTAGGGCAGTGGACGGTGTCAGTAGGGCAGTGGACGGTGTCAGTAGAGCAGTGGACGGTGTCAGTAGGGCACAAAATGCTGTTAGGGGAGCACTGGATGGTGTCAGTAGAGCAGTGGACGGTGTCAGTAGAGCAGTGGATGGTGTCAGTAGGGCACAAAATGCTGTTTGGAGAGCACTGGATGGTGTCAGCAGAGCAGTGGACGGTGTCAGTAGAGCAGAGGACAGTGTCAGTAGAGCAGAGGACGGTGTCAGTAGAGCAGAGGACAGTGTCAGTAGAGCAGAGGACGGTGTCAGTAGAGCACTGGATGGTGTCAGTAGAGCACTGGATGGTGTCAGTAGAGCAGTGGACGGTGTCAGTAGAGCAGAGGACGGTGTCAGTAGAGCAGAAGACGGTGTCAGTAGAGCAGAGGACGGTGTCAGTAGAGCAGTGGACGGTGTCAGTAAAGCAGAGGACGGTGTCAGTAGAGCAGAGGACGGTGTCAGTAGAGCAGAGGACGGTGTCAGTAGAGCAGAGGACGGTGTCAGTAGAGCAGTGGACGGTGTCAGTAGAGCAGAGGACGGTGTCAGTAGAGCAGTGGACGGTGTCAGTAGAGCACTGGATGGTGTCAGTAGAGCAGTGGACGGTGTCAGTAGGGAAGAGGACGGTGTCAGTAGAGCGAAGGACGGTGTCAGTAGAGCGAAGGACGGTGTCAGTAGAGCAGAGGACGGTGTCAGTAGAGCAGAGGACGGTGTCAGTAGAGCAGAGGACGGTGTCAGTAGAGCAGAGGACGGTGTCAGTAGAGCAGAGGACGGTGTCAGTAGAGCAGAGGACGGTGTCAGTAGAGCAGTGGACGGTGTCAGTAGAGCAGAGGACGGTGTCAGTAGAGCAGAGGACGGTGTCAGTAGAGCAGAGGACGGTGTCAGTAGAGCAGAGGACGGTGTCAGTAGAGCAGAGGACGGTGTCAGTAGAGCAGCGGACGGTGTCAGTAGAGCAGTGGACGGTGTCAGTAGAGCACTGGATGGTGTCAGTAGAGCAGTGGACGGTGTCAGTAGGGCACAAAATGCTGTTAGGAGAGCACTGGATGGTGACAGTAGAGCAGTGGACGGTGTCAGTAGAGCAGAGGACGGTGTCAGTAGAGCAGAGGACGGTGTCAGTAGAGCAGAGGACAGTGTCAGTAGAGCAGAGGACGGTGTCAGTAGAGCACTGGATGGTGTCAGTAGAGCACTGGATGGTGTCAGTAGAGCAGTGGACGGTGTCAGTAGAGCAGAGGACGGTGTCAGTAGAGCAGAAGACGGTGTCAGTAGAGCAGAGGACGGTGTCAGTAGAGCAGTGGACGGTGTCAGTAAAGCAGAGGACGGTGTCAGTAGAGCAGAGGACGGTGTCAGTAGAGCAGAGGACGGTGTCAGTAGAGCAGTGGACGGTGTCAGTAGGGCACAAAATGCTGTTAGGAGAGCACTGGATGGTGTCAGTAGAGCAGTGGACGGTGTCAGTAGAGCAGAGGACGGTGTCAGTAGAGCAGAGGACGGTGTCAGTAGAGCAGTGGACGGTGTCAGTAGAGCAGCGGGCGGTGTCAGTAGAGCAGCGGGCGGTGTCAGTAGGGCAGAGGACGGTGTCAGTAGAGCAGCGGACGGTGTCAGTAGAGTAGCGGACGGTGTCAGTAGAGCAGAGGACGGTGTCAGTAGAGCAGAGGACGGTGTCAGTAGAGCAGCGGACGGTGTCAGTAGAGCAGAGGACGGTGTCAGTAGAGCAGAGGACGGTGTCAGTAGGGCAGAGGACGGTGTCAGTAGGGCAGAGGACGGTGTCAGTAGGGCAGAGGACGGTGTTAGTAGGGCAGAGGACGGTGTCAGTAGGGCAGTGGACGGTGTCAGTAGGGCAGAGGACGGTGTCAGTAGGGCAGTGGACGGTGTCAGTAGGGCAGAGGACGGTGTCAGTAGGGAAGAGGACGGTGTCAGTAGAGCAGTGGACGGTGTCAGTAGGGCAGAGGACGGTGTCAGTAGAGCAGTGGACGGTGTCAGTAGGGCAGAGGACGGTGTCAGTAGGGCAGAGGACGGTGTCAGTAGGGCAGAGAACGGTGTCAGTAGGGCAGAGGACGGTGTCAGTAGAGCAGTGGACGGTTTCAGTAGGGCAGAGGACGGTGTCAGTAGGGAAGAGGACGGTGTCAGTAGAGCAGTGGACGGTGTCAGTAGGGCAGTGGACGGTGTCAGTAGGGCAGGGGACGGTGTCAGTAGAGCAGTGGATGGTGTCAGTAGGGCACAAAATGCTGTTAGGAGAGCACTGGATAGTGTCAGTAGAGCAGTGGACGGTGTCAGTAGAGCAGAGGACGGTGTCAGTAGAGCAGAGGACGGTGTCAGTAGAGCAGAGGACGGTGTCAGTAGAGCAGAGGACGGTGTCAGTAGAGCAGTGGATGGTGTCAGTAGAGCAGTGGACGGTGTCAGTAGAGCAGAGGACGGTGTCAGTAGAGCAGTGGACGGTGTCAGTAGAGCAGTGGACGGTGTCAGTAGGGCAGTGGACGGTGTCAGTAGGGCAGTGGACGGTGTCAGTAGAGCAGTGGACGGTGTCAGTAGAGCAGTGGACGGTGTCAGTAGAGCAGTGGATGGTGTCAGTAGGGCACAAAATGCTGTTAGGAGAGCACTGGATGGTGTCAGTAGAGCAGTGGATGGTGTCAGTAGAGCAGTGGACGGTGTCAGTAGGGCACAAAATGCTGTTAGGAGAGCACTGGATAGTGTCAGTAGAGCAGTGGACGGTGTCAGTAGAGCAGAGGACGGTGGCAGTAGAGCAGTGGACGGTGGCAGTAGGGCAGAGAACGGTGTCAGTAGGGCAGAGGACGGTGTCAGTAGGGCAGAGGACAGTGTCAGTAGGGCAGAGGACGGTGTCAGTAGGGCAGAGGACGGTGTCAGTAGGGCAGTGGACGGTGTCAGTAGAGCAGCGGACGGTGTCAGTAGAGCAGCGGACGGTGTAAGTAGAGCAGAGGACGGTGTCATTAGAGCAGTGGACGGTGTCAGTAGGGCACAAAATGCTGTTAGGAGAGCACTGGATGGTGTCAGTAGAGCAGTGGACGGTGTCAGCAGAGCAGTGGACGGTGTCAGTAGGGCAGTGGACGGTGTCAGTAGAGCAGAGGACGGTGTCAGTAGAGCAGAGGACGGTGTCAGTAGAGCAGTGGACGGTGTCAGTAGAGCAGAGGACGGTGTCAGTAGAGCAGAGGACGGTGTCAGTAGGGCACAAAATGCTGTTAGGAGAGCACTGGATGGTGTCAGTAGAGCAGTGGACGGTGTCAGCAGAGCAGTGGACGGTGTCAGCAGAGCAGAGGACGGTGTCAGTAGAGCAGAGGACGGTGTCAGTAGAGCAGAGGACGGTGTCAGTAGAGCAGAGGACGGTGTCAGTAGAGCAGTGGATGGTGTCAGTAAGGCAGTGGACGGTGTCAGTAGAGCAGAGGACGGTGTCAGTAGAGCAGAGGACGGTGTCAGTAGAGCAGAGGACGGTGTCAGTAGAGCAGTGGACGGTGTCAGTAGAGCAGAGGACGGTGTCAGTAGAGCAGTGGACGGTGTCAGTAGAGCAGTGGACGGTGTCAGTAGAGCAGTGGACGGTGTCAGTAGAGCAGCGGGCGGTGTCAGTAGGGCAGCGGACGGTGTCAGTAGAGCAGTGGACAGTGTCAGTAGAGCAGTGGACGGTGTCAGTAGAGCAGCGGGCGGTGTCAGTAGGGCAGTGGACGGGGACAGTAGGGCAGTGGACGGTGTCAGTAGAGCAGTGGACGGTGTCAGTAGAGCAGTGGACGGTGTCAGTAGGGCACAAAATGCTGTTAGGAGAGCACTGGATAGTGTCAGTAGAGCAGTGGACGGTGTCAGTAGAGCAGAGGACGGTGTCAGTAGAGCAGAGGACGGTGTCAGTAGAGCAGAGGACGGTGTCAGTAGAGCAGAGGACGGTGTCAGTAGAGCAGTGGACGGTGTCAGTAGAGCAGTGGACGGTGTCAGTAGAGCAGAGGACGGTGTCAGTAGAGCAGAGGACGGTGTCAGTAGAGCAGTGGACGGTGTCAGTAGAGCAGTGGACGGTGTCAGTAGGGCAGTGGACGGTGTCAGTAGGGCAGTGGACGGTGTCAGTAGGGCAGTGGACGGTGTCAGTAGAGCAGTGGACGGTGTCAGTAGAGCAGTGGATGGTGTCAGTAGGGCACAAAATGCTGTTAGGAGAGCACTGGATGGTGTCAGTAGAGCAGTGGACGGTGTCAGTAGGGCACAAAATGCTGTTAGGAGAGCACTGGATAGTGTCAGTAGAGCAGAGGACGGTGTCAGTAGAGCAGAGGACGGTGTCAGTAGAGCAGTGGACGGTGTCAGTAGAGCAGTGGACGGTGTCAGTAGAGCAGAGGACGGTGTAAGTAGAGCAGAGGACGGTGTCAGTAGAGCAGTGGACGGTGTCAGTAGGGCAGTGGACGGTGTCAGTAGGGCAGTGGACGGTGTCAGTAGGGCAGTGGACGGTGTCAGTAGAGCAGTGGACGGTGTCAGTAGAGCAGTGGACGGTGTCAGTAGAGCAGTGGATGGTGTCAGTAGGGCACAAAATGCTGTTAGGAGAGCACTGGATGGTGTCAGTAGAGCAGTGGACGGTGTCAGTAGAGCAGCGGACGGTGTCAGTAGAGCAGCGGACGGTGTCAGTAGAGCAGCGGACGGTGTCAGTAGAGCAGCGGACGGTGTCAGTAGAGCAGCGGACGGTGTCAGTAGAGCAGAGGACGGTGTCAGTAGAGCAGAGGACGGTGTCAGTAGAGCAGAGGACGGTGTCAGTAGAGCAGAGGACGGTGTCAGTAGGACAGTGGACGGTGTCAGTAGGACAGTGGACGGTGTCAGTAGAGCAGAGGACGGTGTCAGTAGAGCAGAGGACGGTGTCAGTAGAGCAGTGGACAGTGTCAGTAGAGCAGTGGACGGTGTCAGTAGGGCAGTGGACGGTGTCAGTAGAGCAGTGGACGGTGTCAGTAGAGCAGAGGACGGTGTCAGTAGAGCAGTGGACGGTGTCAGTAGGGCACAAAATGCTGTTAGGAGAGCACTGGATGGTGTCAGTAGAGCAGTGGATGGTGTCAGTAGAGCAGAGGACGGTGTCAGTAGAGCAGAGGACGGTGTCATTAGAGCAGAGGACGGTGTCATTAGAGCAGAGGACGGTGTCATTAGAGCAGAGGACGGTGTCATTAGAGCAGAGGACGGTGTCAGTAGAGCAGAGGACGGTGTCAGTAGAGCAGAGGACGGTGTCAGTAGAGCAGAAGACGGTGTCAGTAGAGCAGAGGACGGTGTCAGTAGAGCAGTGGACGGTGTCAGTAGAGCAGTGGACGGTGTCAGTAAGACAGTGGACGGTGTCAGTAGAGCAGAGGACGGTGTCAGTAGAGCAGTGGACGGTGTCAGTAGAGCAGTGGACGGTGTCAGTAGGGCAGTGGACGGTGTCAGTAGGGCAGTGGACGGTGTCAGTAGGGCAGTGGACGGTGTCAGTAGGGCAGTGGACGGTGTCAGTAGAGCAGTGGATGGTGTCAGTGGGGCAGTGGACGGTGTCAGTAGAGCAGTGGACGGTGTCAGTAGAGCAGTGGACGGTGTCAGTAGAGCAGCGGATGGTGTCAGTAGGGCACAAAATGCTGTTAGGAGAGCACTGGATGGTGTCAGTAGAGCAGTGGACTGTGTCAGTAGGGCACAAAATGCTGTTAGGAGAGCACTGGATGGTGTCAGTAGAGCAGTGGATGGTGTCAGTAGGGCAGAGGACGGTGTCAGTAGAGCAGTGGACGGTGTCAGTAGAGCAGTGGATGGTGTGGACGGTGTCAGTAGGGCAGTGGATGGTGTCAGTAGGGCAGTGGATGGTGTCAGTAGGGCAGTGAACGGTGTCAGTAGGGCAGTGGATGGTGTGGACGGTGTCAGTAGGGCAGTGGACGGTGTCAGTAGGGCAGTGGACGGTGTCAGTAGGGCAGTGGACGGTGTCAGTAGGGCAGAGGACGGTGTCAGTAGAGCAGCGGACGGTGTCAGTAGGGCACAAAATGCTGTTATTAGAGCACTGGATGGTGTCAGTAGAGCAGTGGACTGTGTCAGTAGGGCACAAAATGCTGTTAGGAGAGCACTGGATGGTGTCAGTAGAGCAGTGGATGGTGTCAGTAGGGCAGAGGACGGTGTCAGTAGAGCAGTGGACGGTGTGGACGGTGTCAGTAGGGCAGTGAACAGTGTCAGTACGGCAGTGAACGGTGTCAGTAGGGCAGTGGATGGTGTGGACGGTGTCAGTAGAGCAGTGGACGGTGTCAGTAGAGCAGTGGACGGTGTCAGTAGGGCACAAAGTGCTGTTAGGAGAGCACTGGATGGTGTCAGTAGAGCAGTGGACGTGTAAGTAGGGCACAAAATGCTGTTAGGAGAGCACTAGATGGTGTCAGTAGAGCAGTGGACGGTGTCAGTAGAGCAGTGGACGGTGTCAGTAGAGCAGAGGACGGTGTCAGTAGAGCAGAGGACGGTGTCAGCAGAGCAGTGGACGGTGTCAGTAGAGCAGTGGACGGTGTCAGTAGAGCAGAGGACGGTGTCAGTAGAGCAGAGGACGGTGTCAGTAGAGCAGAGGACGGTGTCAGTAGAGCAGAGGACGGTGTCAGTAGAGCAGTGGACGGTGTCAGTAGAGCAGTGGACGGTGTCAGTAAGGCAGTGGACGGTGTCAGTAGGGCAGTGGACGGTGTCAGTAGAGCAGTGGACGGTGTCAGTAGGGCAGTGGACGGTGTCAGTAGGGCAGTGGACGGTGTCAGTAGGGCAGTGGACGGTGTCAGTAGGGCAGTGGACGGTGTCAGTAGGGCAGTGGACGGTGTCAGTAGAGCAGTGGACGGTGTCAGTAGAGCAGTGGATGGTGTCAGTAGGGCACAAAATGCTGTTAGGAGAGCACTGGATGGTGTCAGTAGAGCAGTGGACTGTGTCAGTAGGGCACAAAATGCTATTAGGAGAGCACTGGATGGTGTCAGTAGAGCAGTGGACTGTGTCAGTAGGGCACAAAATGCTGTTAGGAGAGCAGTGGATGGTGTCAGTAGAGCAGTGGATGGTGTCAGTAGGGCAGAGGACGGTGTCAGTAGAGCAGTAGACGGTGTGGACGGTGTCAGTAGGGCAGTGAACGGTGTCAGTAGGGCAGTGGATGGTGTCAGTAGGGCAGTGAACGGTGTCAGTAGGGCAGTGAACGGTGTCAGTAGGGCAGTGAACGGTGTCAGTAGGGCAGTGAACGGTGTCAGTAGGGCAGTGGATGGTGTGGACGGTGTCAGTAGGGCAGTGGATGGTGTGGACGGTGTCAGTAGAGCAGTGGACAGTGTCAGTAGAGCAGAGGACGGTGTCAGTAGAGCAGTGGACGGTGTCAGTAGGGCAGTGGACGGTGTCAGTAGAGCAGTGGACGGTGTCAGTAGGGCACAAAATGCTGTTAGGAGAGCACTGGATGGTGTCAGTAGAGCAGTGGATGGTGTCAGTAGAGCAGTGGACGGTGTCAGTAGAGCAGTGGACGGTGTCAGTAGAGCAGTGGACGGTGTCAGTAGGGCAGTGGACGGTGTCAGTAGGGCAGTGGACGGTGTCAGTAGAGCAGTGGATGGTGTCAGTAGGGCACAAAATGCTGTTAGGAGAGCACTGGATGGTGTCAGTAGAGCAGTGGATGGTGTCAGTAGAGCAGTGGACGGTGTCAGTAGAGCAGTGGACGGTGTCAGTAGAGCAGTGGACGGTGTCAGTAGGGCAGTGGACGGTGTCAGTAGGGCAGTGGACGGTGTCAGCAGAGCAGTGGACGGTGTCAGTAGAGCAGAGGACGGTGTCAGTAGAGCAGAGGACGGTGTCAGTAGAGCAGAGGACGGTGTCAGTAGAGCAGTGGATGGTGTCAGTAAGGCAGTGGATGGTGTCAGTAGAGCAGAGGACGGTGTCAGTAGAGCAGAGGAGTGTGTCAGTAGAGCAGAGGACGGTGTCAGTAGAGCAGTGGACGGTGTCAGTAGAGCAGAGGACGGTGTCAGTAGAGCAGTGGACGATGTCAGTAGAGCAGTGGACGGTGTCAGTAGAGCAGTGGATGGTGTCAGTAGAGCAGCGGGCGGTGTCAGTAGGGCAGCGGACGGTGTCAGTAGAGCAGTGGACAGTGTCAGTAGAGCAGTGGACGGTGTCAGTAGAGCAGCGGGCGGTGTCAGTAGGGCAGTGGACGGTGTCAGTAGAGAAGTGGACGGTGTCAGTAGGGCACAAAATGCTGTTAGGAGAGCACTGGATGGTGTCAGTAGAGCAGTGGACGGTGTCAGTAGGGCACAAAATGCTGTTAGGAGAGCACTGGATAGTGTCAGTAGAGCAGTGGACGGTGTCAGTAGAGCAGAGGACGGTGTCAGTAGAGCAGAGGACGGTGTCAGTAGAGCAGAGGACGGTGTCAGTAGAGCAGAGGACGGTGTCAGTAGATCAGTGGACGGTGTCAGTAGAGCAGTGGACGGTGTCAGTAGAGCAGAGGACGGTGTCAGTAGAGCAGAGGACGGTGTCAGTAGAGCAGTGGACGGTGTCAGTAGAGCAGTGGACGGTGTCAGTAGGGCAGTGGACGGTGTCAGTAGGGCAGTGGACGGTGTCAGTAGGGCAGTGGACGGTGTCAGTAGAGCAGTGGACGGTGTCAGTAGAGCAGTGGATGGTGTCAGTAGGGCACAAAATGCTGTTAGGAGAGCACTGGATGGTGTCAGTAGAGCAGTGGACGGTGTCAGTAGGGCACAAAATGCTGTTAGGAGAGCACTGGATAGTGTCAGTAGAGCAGTGGACGGTGTCAGTAGAGCAGAGGACGGTGTCAGTAGAGCAGAGGACGGTGTCAGTAGAGCAGAGGACGGTGTCAGTAGAGCAGAGGACGGTGTCAGTAGAGCAGTGGACGGTGTCAGTAGAGCAGAGGACGGTGTCAGTAGAGCAGAGGACGGTGTCAGTAGGGCAGTGGACGGTGTCAGTAGGGCAGCGGACGGTGTCAGTAGAGCAGCGGACGGTGTCAGTAGGGCAGTGGACGGTGTCAGTAGAGCAGTGGACGGTGTCAGTAGAGCAGTGGACGGTGTCAGTAGAGCAGTGGACGGTGTCAGTAGAGCAGTGGACGGTGTCAGTAGAGCAGTGGATGGTGTCAGTAGGGCAAAAAATGCTGTTAGGAGAGCACTGGATGGTGTCAGTAGAGCAGTGGACGGTGTCAGTAGAGCAGAGGACGGTGTCAGTAGAGCAGCGGACGGTGTCAGTAGAGCAGCGGACGGTGTCAATAGAGCAGCGGACGGTGTCAGTAGAGCAGCGGACGGTGTCAGTAGAGCAGCGGACGGTGTCAGTAGAGCAGCGGACGGTGTCAGTAGAGCAGCGGACGGTGTCAGTAGAGCAGAGGACGGTGTCAGTAGAGCAGAGGACGGTGTCAGTAGAGCAGAGGACGGTGTCAGTAGAGCAGAGGACGGTGTCAGTAGAGCAGAGGACGGTGTCAGTAGGACAGTGGACGGTGTCAGTAGGACAGTGGACGGTGTCAGTAGAGCAGAGGACGGTGTCAGTAGAGCAGAGGACGGTGTCAGTAGAGCAGTGGACAGTGTCAGTAGAGCAGTGGACGGTGTCAGTAGGGCAGTGGACGGTGTCAGGAGAGCAGTGGACGGTGTCAGTAGAGCAGAGGACGGTGTCAGTAGAGCAGTGGACGGTGTCAGTAGGGCACAAAATGCTGTTAGGAGAGCACTGGATGGTGTCAGTAGAGCAGTGGACGGTGTCAGTAGAGCAGAGGACGGTGTCAGTAGAGCAGAGGACGGTGTCATTAGAGCAGAGGACAGTGTCATTAGAGCAGAGGACGGTGTCATTAGAGCAGAGGACGGTGTCAGTAGAGCAGAGGACGGTGTCATTAGAGCAGAGGACGGTGTCATTAGAGCAGAGGACGGTGTCATTAGAGCAGAGGACGGTGTCAGTAGAGCAGAGGACGGTGTCAGTAGAGCAGAGGACGGTGTCAGTAGAGCAGAAGACGGTGTCAGTAGAGCAGAGGACGGTGTCAGTAGAGCAGTGGACGGTGTCAGTAGAGCAGTGGACGGTGTCAGTAAGACAGTGGACGGTGTCAGTAGAGCAGAGGACGGTGTCAGTAGAGCAGTGGACGGTGTCAGTAGAGCAGTGGACGGTGTCAGTAGGGCAGTGGACGGTGTCAGTAGGGCAGTGGACGGTGTCAGTAGGGCAGTGGACGGTGTCAGTAGGGCAGTGGACGGTGTCAGTAGAGCAGTGGATGGTGTCAGTGGGGCAGTGGACGGTGTCAGTAGAGCGGTGGACGGTGTCAGTAGAGCAGCGGATGGTGTCAGTAGGGCACAAAATGCTGTTAGGAGAGCACTGGATGGTGTCAGTAGAGCAGTGGACTGTGTCAGTAGGGCACAAAATGCTGTTAGGAGAGCACTGGATGGTGTCAGTAGAGCAGTGGATGGTGTCAGTAGGGCAGAGGACGGTGTCAGTAGAGCAGTGGACGGTGTCAGTAGAGCAGTGGATGGTGTGGACGGTGTCAGTAGGGCAGTGGATGGTGTCAGTAGGGCAGTGGACGGTGTCAGTAGGGCAGTGGACGGTGTCAGTAGAGCAGTGGATGGTGTCAGTGGGGCAGTGGACGGTGTCAGTAGAGCAGTGGACGGTGTCAGTAGAGCAGTGGACGGTGTCAGTAGAGCAGCGGATGGTGTCAGTAGGGCACAAAATGCTGTTGGGAGAGCACTGGATGGTGTCAGTAGAGCAGTGGACTGTGTCAGTAGGGCACAAAATGCTGTTAGGAGAGCACTGGATGGTGTCAGTAGAGCAGTGGATGGTGTCAGTAGGGCAGAGGACGGTGTCAGTAGAGCAGTGGACGGTGTCAGTAGAGCAGTGGATGGTGTGGACGGTGTCAGTAGGGCAGTGAACGGTGTCAGTAGGGCAGTGGATGGTGTGGACGGTGTCAGTAGGGCAGTGGACGGTGTAAGTAGGGCAGAGGACGGTGTCAGTAGAGCAGCGGACGGTGTCAGTAGGGCAGAGGACGGTGTCAGTAGAGCAGCGGACGGTGTCAGTAGGGCACAAAATGCTGTTATTAGAGCACTGGATGGTGTCAGTAGAGCAGTGGACTGTGTCAGTAGGGCACAAAATGCTGTTAGGAGAGCACTGGATGGTGTCAGTAGAGCAGTGGATGGTGTCAGTAGGGCAGAGGAAGGTGTCAGTAGAGCAGTGGACGGTGTGGACGGTGTCAGTAGGGCAGTGAACAGTGTCAGTACGGCAGTGAACGGTGTCAGTAGGGCAGTGGATGGTGTGGACGGTGTCAGTAGAGCACTGGATGGTGTCAGTAGAGCAGTGGACGTGTAAGTAGGGCACAAAATGCTGTTAGGAGAGCACTAGATGGTGTCAGTAGAGCAGTGGACGGTGTCAGTAGAGCAGTGAACGGTGTCAGTAGAGCAGAGGACGGTGTCAGTAGAGCAGAGGACGGTGTCAGTAGAGCAGAGGACGGTGTCAGCAGAGCAGTGGACGGTGTCAGTAGAGCAGTGGACGGTGTCAGTAGAGCAGAGGACGGTGTCAGTAGAGCAGAGGACAGTGTCAGTAGAGCAGAGGACGGTGTCAGTAGAGCAGTGGACGGTGTCAGTAGAGCAGTGGACGGTGTCAGTAGGGCAGTGGACGGTGTCAGTAGGGCAGTGGACGGTGTCAGTAGGGCAGTGGACGGTGTCAGTAGGGCAGTGGACGGTGTCAGTAGGGCAGTGGACGGTGTCAGTAGGGCAGTGGACGGTGTCAGTAGAGCAGTGGACGGTGTCAGTAGAGCAGTGGATGGTGTCAGTAGGGCACAAAATGCTGTTAGGAGAGCACTGGATGGTGTCAGTAGAGCAGTGGACTGTGTCAGTAGGGCACAAAATGCTGTTAGGAGAGCACTGGATGGTGTCAGTAGAGCAGTGGACTGTGTCAGTAGGGCACAAAATGCTGTTAGGAGAGCACTGAATGGTGTCAGTAGAGCAGTGGATGGTGTCAGTAGGGCAGAGGACGGTGTCAGTAGAGCAGTGGACGGTGTGGACGGTGTCAGTAGGGCAGTGAACGGTGTCAGTAGGGCAGTGGATGGTGTCAGTAGGGCAGTGAACGGTGTCAGTAGGGCAGTGAACGGTGTCAGTAGGGCAGTGAACGGTGTCAGTAGGGCAGTGAACGGTGTCAGTAGGGCAGTGGATGGTGTGGACGGTGTCAGTAGGGCAGTGGATGGTGTGGACGGTGTCAGTAGAGCAGTGGACAGTGTCAGTAGAGCAGAGGACGGTGTCAGTAGAGCAGTGGACGGTGTCAGTAGGGCAGTGGACGGTGTCAGTAGAGCAGTGGACGGTGTCAGTAGGGCACAAAATGCTGTTAGGAGAGCACTGGATGGTGTCAGTAGAGCAGTGGATGGTGTCAGTAGAGCAGTGGACGGTGTCAGTAGAGGAGTGGACGGTGTCAGTAGAGCAGTGGACGGTGTCAGTAGGGCAGTGGACGGTGTCAGTAGGGCAGTGGACGGTGTCAGTAGGGCAGTGGACGGTGTCAGTAGAGCAGTGGATGGTGTCAGTAGGGCACAAAATGCTGTTAGGAGAGCACTGGATGGTGTCAGTAGAGCAGTGGATGGTGTCAGTAGAGCAGAGGACGGTGTCAGTAGAGCAGAGGATGGTGTCAGTAGGGCAGTGGACGGTGTCAGTAGGGCAGTGGACGGTGTCAGTAGAGCAGTGGACGGTGTCAGTAGGGCACAAAATGCTGTTAGGAGAGCACTGGAAGGTGTCAGTAGAGCAGTGGATGGTGTCAGTAGAGCAGTGGACGGTGTCAGTAGAGCAGTGGACGGTGACAGTAGGGCAGTGGACGGTGTCAGTAGGGCAGTGGACGGTGTCAGTAGAGCAGTGGACGGTGTCAGTAGAGCAGTGGACGGTGTCAGTAGGGCACAAAATGCTGTTAGGGGAGCACTGGATGGTGTCAGTAGAGCAGTGGACGGTGTCAGTAGAGCAGTGGATGGTGTCAGTAGGGCACAAAATGCTGTTTGGAGAGCACTGGATGGTGTCAGCAGAGCAGTGGACGGTGTCAGTAGAGCAGTGGACGGTGTCAGTAGAGCAGAGGACGGTGTCAGTAGAGCAGAGGACGGTGTCAGTAGAGCAGTGGATGGTGTCAGTAGAGCACTGGATGGTGTCAGTAGAGCACTGGATGGTGTCAGTAGAGCAGTGGACGGTGTCAGTAGAGCAGAGGACGGTGTCAGTAGAGCAGAGGACGGTGTCAGTAGAGCAGAGGACGGTGTCAGTAGAGCAGTGGACGGTGTCAGTAAAGCAGAGGACGGTGTCAGTAGAGCAGAGGACGGTGTCAGTAGAGCAGAGGACGGTGTCAGTAGAGCAGTGGACGGTGTCAGTAGGGCACAAAATGCTGTTAGGAGAGCACTGGATGGTGTCAGTAGAGCAGTGGACGGTGTCAGTAGAGCAGAGGACGGTGTCAGTAGAGCAGAGGACGGTGTCAGTAGAGCAGTGGACGGTGTCAGTAGAGCAGTGGACGGTGTCAGTAGAGCAGTGGACGGTGTCAGTAGAGCACTGGATGGTGTCAGTAGAGCAGTGGACGGTGTCAGTAGGGCACAAAATGCTGTTAGGAGAGCACTGGATGGTGTCAGTAGAGCAGTGCACGTTGTCAGTAGAGCAGAGGACGGTGTCAGTAGAGCAGAGGACGGTGTCAGTAGAGCAGCGGGCGGTGTCAGTAGGGCAGAGGACGGTGTCAGTAGGGCAGAGGACGGTGTCAGTAGAGCAGAGGACGGTGTCAGTAGAGCAGCGGACGGTGTCAGTAGAGCAGAGGACGGTGTCAGTAGAGCAGAGGACGGTGTCAGTAGGGCAGAGGACGGTGTCAGTAGGGCAGAGGACGGTGTCAGTAGGGCAGTGGACGGTGTCAGTAGGGCAGAGGACGGTGTCAGTAGGGCAGAGGACGGTGTCAGTAGGGCAGAGGACGGTGTAAGTAGAGCAGTGGACGGTGTCAGTAGAGCAGTGGACGGTGTCAGTAGGGCAGAGGACGGTGTCAGTAGAGCAGTGGACGGTGTCAGTAGAGCAGTGGACGGTGTCAGTAGAGCAGTGGATGGTGTCAGTAGGGCAGAGGACGGTGTCAGTAGAGCAGTGGACGGTGTCAGTAGAGCAGTGGATGGTGTCAGTAGAGCAGAGGACGGTGTCAGTAGGGCAGAGG
This sequence comes from Lithobates clamitans, assembly GCA_037952925.1. NCBI lineage: Eukaryota > Metazoa > Chordata > Amphibia > Anura > Ranidae > Lithobates > Lithobates clamitans. The sequence continues at coordinate 73,038 of JBBGZY010003463.1, read as the reverse complement.
ACGGTGTCAGTAGAGCAGTGGACGGTGTCAGTAGAGCAGAGGACGGTGTCAGTAGGGCAGAGGACGGTGTCAGTAGGGCAGTGGACGGTGTCAGTAGGGCAGAGGACGGTGTCAGTAGAGCAGTGGACGGTGTCAGTAGAGCAGAGGACGGTGTCAGTAGAGCAGAGGACGGTGACAGTAGGGCAGTGGACGGTGTCAGTAGGGCAGTGGACGGTGTCAGTAGAGCAGTGGACGGTGTCAGTAGAGCAGTGGACGGTGTCAGTAGGGCACAAAATGCTGTTAGGGGAGCACTGGATGGTGTCAGTAGAGCAGAGGACGGTGTCAGTAGAGCAGAGGACGGTGTCAGTAGAGCAGAGGACGGTGTCAGTAGAGCAGAGGACGGTGTCAGTAGAGCAGAGGACGGTGTCAGTAGAGCAGTGGACGGTGTCAGTAGAGCAGCGGACGGTGTCAGTAGAGCAGCGGACGGTGTCAGTAGAGGAGAGGACGGTGTCAGTAGAGCAGAGGACGGTGTCAGTAGAGCAGAGGACGGTGTAAGTAGAGCAGAGGACGGTGTAAGTAGGACAGTGGACGGTGTCAGTAGGACAGTGGACGGTGTCAGTAGGACAGTGGACGGTGTCAGTAGGACAGTGGACGGTGTCAGTAGAGCAGTGGACGGTGTCAGTAGAGCAGTGGACGGTGTCAGTAGGACAGTGGACGGTGTCAGTAGGACAGTGGACGGTGTCAGTAGAGCAGTGGACGGTGTCAGTAGAGCAGTGGACGGTGTCAGTAGGGCACAAAATGCTGTTAGGAGAGCACTGGATGGTGTCAGTAGAGCAGTGGACGGTGTCAGTAGGGCACAAAATGCTGTTAGGAGAGCACTGGATGGTGTCAGTAGAGCAGTGGACGGTGTCAGTAGAGCAGCGGACGGTGTCAGTAGAGCAGCGGACGGTGTCAGTAGAGCAGCGGACGGTGTCAGTAGAGCAGCGGACGGTGTCAGTAGAGCAGCGGACGGTGTCAGTAGAGCAGCGGACGGTGTCAGTAGAGCAGCGGACGGTGTCATTAGAGCAGAGGACGGTGTCAGTAGAGCAGAGGACGGTGTCAGTAGAGCAGAGGACGGTGTCAGTAGAGCAGAGGACGGTGTCAGTAGGGCACAAAATGCTGTTAGGAGAGCACTGGATGGTGTCAGTAGAGCAGTGGACGGTGTCAGTAGAGCAGAGGACGGTGTCAGTAGAGCAGAGGACGGTGTCAGTAGAGCAGAGGACGGTGTCAGTAGAGCAGAGGACGGTGTCAGTAGAGCAGAGGACGGTGTCAGTAGAGCAGTGGACGGTGTCAGTAGAGCAGTGGACGGTGTCAGTAAGACAGTGGACGGTGTCAGTAGAGCAGCGGACGGTGTCAGTAGAGCAGCGGACGGTGTCAGTAGAGCAGATGACGGTGTCAGTAGAGCAGAGGACGGTGTCAGTAGAGCAGAGGACGGTGACAGTAGGGCAGTGGACGGTGTCAGTAGGGCAGTGGACGGTGTCAGTAGAGCAGTGGACGGTGTCAGTAGAGCAGTGGACGGTGTCAGTAGGGCACAAAATGCTGTTAGGGGAGCACTGGATGGTGTCAGTAGAGCACTGGATTGTGTCAGTAGAGCAGTGGACGGTGTCAGTAGAGCAGTGGACGGTGTCAGTAGAGCAGAGGACGGTGTCAGTAGAGCAGAGGACGGTGTCAGTAGAGCAGAGGACGGTGTCAGTAGAGCAGAGGACGGTGTCAGTAGAGCAGTGGACGGTGTCAGTAAAGCAGAGGACGGTGTCAGTAGAGCAGAGGACGGTGTCAGTAGAGCAGAGGACGGTGTCAGTAGAGCAGTGGACGGTGTCAGTAGGGCACAAAATGCTGTTAGGAGAGCACTGGATGGTGTCAGTAGAGCAGTGGACGGTGTCAGTAGAGCAGAGGACGGTGTCAGTAGAGCAGAGGACGGTGTCAGTAGAGCAGAGGACGGTGTCAGTAGAGCAGAGGACGGTGTCAGTAGAGCAGTGGACGGTGTCAGTAGAGCAGTGGACGGTGTCAGTAGAGCACTGGATGGTGTCAGTAGAGCAGTGGACGGTGTCAGTAGGGCACAAAATGCTGTTAGGAGAGCACTGGATGGTGTCAGTAGAGCAGTGGACGGTGTCAGTAGAGCAGAGGACGGTGTCAGTAGAGCAGAGGACGGTGTCAGTAGAGCAGTGGACGGTGTCAGTAGAGCACTGGATGGTGTCAGTAGAGCAGTGGACGGTGTCAGTAGGGCACAAAATGCTGTTAGGAGAGCACTGGATGGTGTCAGTAGAGCAGTGGACGGTGTCAGTAGAGCAGAGGACGGTGTCAGTAGAGCAGAGGACGGTGTCAGTAGAGCAGCGGGCGGTGTCAGTAGGGCAGAGGACGGTGTCAGTAGAGCAGCGGACGGTGTCAGTAGAGCAGAGGACGGTGTCAGTAGAGCAGCGGACGGTGTCAGTAGAGCAGAGGACGGTGTCAGTAGAGCAGAGGACGGTGTCAGTAGGGCAGAGGACGGTGTCAGTAGGGCAGAGGACGGTGTCAGTAGGGCAGTGGACGGTGTCAGTAGGGCAGAGGACGGTGTCAGTAGGGCAGAGGACGGTGTCAGTAGGGCAGAGGACGGTGTAAGTAGAGCAGTGGACGGTGTCAGTAGAGCAGTGGACGGTGTCAGTAGGGCAGAGGACGGTGTCAGTAGAGCAGTGGACGGTGTCAGTAGAGCAGTGGACGGTGTCAGTAGAGCAGTGGATGGTGTCAGTAGGGCAGAGGACGGTGTCAGTAGAGCAGTGGACGGTGTCAGTAGAGCAGTGGATGGTGTCAGTAGAGCAGAGGACAGTGTCAGTAGGGCAGAGGACGGTGTCAGTAGAGCAGTGGACGGTGTCAGTAGAGCAGAGGACGGTGTCAGTAGGGCACTGGATGGTGTCAGTAGAGCAGTGGACGGTGTCAGTAGGGCACAAAATGCTGTTAGGAGAGCACTGGATGGTGTCAGTAGAGCAGTGGACGGTGTCAGTAGAGCAGAGGACGGTGTCAGTAGAGCAGAGGACGGTGTCAGTAGAGCAGTGGACGGTGTCAGTAGAGCAGTGGACGGTGTCAGTAGAGCAGTGGACGGTGTCAGTAGAGCACTGGATGGTGTCAGTAGAGCAGTGGACGGTGTCAGTAGGGCACAAAATGCTGTTAGGAGAGCACTGGATGGTGTCAGTAGAGCAGTGGACGGTGTCAGTAGAGCAGAGGACGGTGTCAGTAGAGCAGAGGACGGTGTCAGTAGAGCAGCGGGCGGTGTCAGTAGGGCAGAGGACGGTGTCAGTAGAGCAGCGGACGGTGTCAGTAGAGCAGAGGACGGTGTCAGTAGAGCAGCGGACGGTGTCAGTAGAGCAGAGGACGGTGTCAGTAGAGCAGAGGACGGTGTCAGTAGGGCAGAGGACGGTGTCAGTAGGGCAGAGGACGGTGTCAGTAGGGCAGTGGACGGTGTCAGTAGGGCAGAGGACGGTGTCAGTAGGGCAGAGGACGGTGTCAGTAGGGCAGAGGACGGTGTAAGTAGAGCAGTGGACGGTGTCAGTAGAGCAGTGGACGGTGTCAGTAGGGCAGAGGACGGTGTCAGTAGAGCAGTGGACGGTGTCAGTAGAGCAGTGGACGGTGTCAGTAGAGCAGTGGATGGTGTCAGTAGGGCAGAGGACGGTGTCAGTAGAGCAGTGGACGGTGTCAGTAGAGCAGTGGATGGTGTCAGTAGAGCAGAGGACGGTGTCAGTAGGGCAGAGGACGGTGTCAGTAGAGCAGTGGACGGTGTCAGTAGAGCAGAGGACGGTGTCAGTAGGGCAGAGGACGGTGTCAGTAGAGCAGTGGACGGTGTCAGTAGAGCAGAGGACGGTGTCAGTAGGGCAGAGGACGGTGTCAGTAGGGCAGTGGACGGTGTCAGTAGGGCAGAGGACGGTGTCAGTAGAGCAGTGGACGGTGTCAGTAGAGCAGAGGACGGTGTCAGTAGAGCAGAGGATGGTGTCAGTAGAGCAGTGGACGGTGTCAGTAGGGCAGAGGACGGTGTCAGTAGGGCACAAAATGCTGTTTGGAGAGCACTGGATGGTGTCAGTAGAGCAGTGGACGGTGTCAGTAGGGCACAAAATGCTGTTAGGAGAGCACTGGATGGTGTCAGTAGAGCAGTGGACGGTGTCAGTAGAGCAGCGGACGGTGTCAGTAGAGCAGCGGACGGTGTCAGTAGAGGAGAGGACGGTGTCAGTAGAGCAGAGGACGGTGTAAGTAGAGCAGTGGATGGTGTCAGTAGGACAGTGGACGGTGTCAGTAGGACAGTGGACGGTGTCAGTAGGACAGTGGACGGTGTCAGTAGAGCAGTGGACGGTGTCAATAGAGCAGTGGACGGTGTCAGTAGGGCACAAAATGCTGTTAGGAGAGCACTGGATGGTGTCAGTAGAGCAGTGGACGGTGTCAGTAGGGCACAAAATGCTGTTAGGAGAGCACTGGATGGTGTCAGTAGAGCAGTGGACGGTGTCAGTAGAGCAGCGGACGGTGTCAGTAGAGCAGCGGACGGTGTAAGTAGAGCAGCGGACGGTGTCAGTAGAGCAGCGGACGGTGTCAGTAGAGCAGCGGACGGTGTCAGTAGAGCAGCGGACGGTGTCAGTAGAGCAGAGGACGGTGTCAGTAGAGCAGAGGACGGTGTCAGTAGAGCAGAGGACGGTGTCAGTAGAGCAGAGGACGGTGTCAGTAGGGCACAAAATGCTGTTAGGAGAGCACTGGATGGTGTCAGTAGAGCAGAGGACGGTGTCAGTAGGGCAGAGGACGGTGTCAGTAGGGCAGAGGACGGTGTCAGTAGGGCAGAGGACGGTGTCAGTAAGACAGTGGACGGTGTCAGTAAGACAGTGGACGGTGTCAGTAGAGCAGAGAACGGTGTCAGTAGAGCAGTGGACGGTGTCAGTAGAGCAGTGGACGGTGTCAGTAGAGCAGTGGACGGTGTCAGTAGAGCAGTGGACGGTGTCAGTAGAGCAGCGGACGGTGTCAGTAGAGCAGCGGACGGTGTCAGTAGAGCAGATGACGGTGTCAGTAGAGCAGAGGACGGTGTCAGTAGAGCAGAGGACGGTGACAGTAGGGCAGTGGACGGTGTCAGTAGGGCAGTGGACGGTGTCAGTAGAGCAGTGGACGGTGTCAGTAGAGCAGTGGACGGTGTCAGTAGGGCACAAAATGCTGTTAGGGGAGCACTGGATGGTGTCAGTAGAGCAGAGGACGGTGTCAGTAGAGCAGAGGACGGTGTCAGTAGAGCAGAGGACGGTGTCAGTAGAGCAGTGGACGGTGTCAGTAGAGCAGTGGACGGTGTCAGTAGGGCAGAGGACGGTGTCAGTAGAGCAGAGGACGGTGTCAGTAGAGCAGTGGACGGTGTCAGTAGAGCAGTGGACGGTGTCAGTAGAGCAGAGGACGGTGTCAGTAGAGCAGAGGACGGTGTCAGTAGAGCAGAGGACGGTGTCAGTAGAGCAGAGGACGGTGTCAGTAGAGCAGTGGACGGTGTCAGTAGAGCAGTGGACGGTGTCAGTAGAGTAGTGGACGGTGTCAGTAGGGCAGTGGACGGTGTCAGTAGAGCAGTGGACGGTGTCAGTAGGGCACAAAATGCTGTTAGGAGAGCACTGGATGGTGTCAGTAGAGCAGTGGACGGTGTCAGTAGAGCAGCGGACGGTGTCAGTAGAGCAGCGGACGGTGTCAGTAGAGGAGAGGACGGTGTCAGTAGAGCAGAGGACGGTGTAAGTAGAGCAGAGGATGGTGTAAGTAGGACAGTGGACGGTGTCAGTAGGACAGTGGACGGTGTCAGTAGGACAGTGGACGGTGTCAGTAGGACAGTGGACGGTGTCAGTAGAGCAGTGGACGGTGTCAGTAGAGCAGTGGACGGTGTCAGTAGGACAGTGGACGGTGTCAGTAGGACAGTGGACGGTGTCAGTAGAGCAGTGGACGGTGTCAGTAGAGCAGTGGACGGTGTCAGTAGGGCACAAAATGCTGTTAGGAGAGCACTGGATGGTGTCAGTAGAGCAGTGGACGGTGTCAGTAGAGCAGCGGACGGTGTCAGTAGAGCAGCGGACGGTGTCAGTAGAGGAGAGGACGGTGTCAGTAGAGCAGAGGACGGTGTAAGTAGAGCAGAGGATGGTGTAAGTAGGACAGTGGACGGTGTCAGTAGGACAGTGGACGGTGTCAGTAGGACAGTGGACGGTGTCAGTAGGACAGTGGACGGTGTCAGTAGAGCAGTGGACGGTGTCAGTAGAGCAGTGGACGGTGTCAGTAGGACAGTGGACGGTGTCAGTAGGACAGTGGACGGTGTCAGTAGAGCAGTGGACGGTGTCAGTAGAGCAGTGGACGGTGTCAGTAGGGCACAAAATGCTGTTAGGAGAGCACTGGATGGTGTCAGTAGAGCAGTGGACGGTGTCAGTAGGGCACAAAATGCTGTTAGGAGAGCACTGGATGGTGTCAGTAGAGCAGTGGACGGTGTCAGTAGAGCAGCGGACGGTGTCAGTAGAGCAGCGGACGGTGTCAGTAGAGCAGCGGACGGTGTCAGTAGAGCAGAGGACGGTGTCAGTAGAGCAGAGGACGGTGTCAGTAGAGCAGAGGACGGTGTCAGTAGAGCAGAGGACGGTGTCAGTAGAGCAGAGGACGGTGTCAGTAGAGCAGAGGACAGTGTCAGTAGAGCAGAGGACGGTGTCAGTAGAGCAGTGGACGGTGTCAGTAGAGCAGTGGACGGTGTCAGTAAGACAGTGGACGGTGTCAGTAGAGCAGCGGACGGTGTCAGTAGAGCAGCGGACGGTGTCAGTAGAGCAGATGACGGTGTCAGTAGAGCAGAGGACGGTGTCAGTAGAGCAGAGGACGGTGACAGTAGGGCAGTGGACGGTGTCAGTAGGGCAGTGGACGGTGTCAGTAGAGCAGTGGACGGTGTCAGTAGAGCAGTGGACGGTGTCAGTAGGGCACAAAATGCTGTTAGGGGAGCACTGGATGGTGTCAGTAGAGCAGTGGACGGTGTCAGTAGAGCAGTGGATGGTGTCAGTAGGGCACAAAATGCTGTTTGGAGAGCACTGGATGGTGTCAGCAGAGCAGTGGACGGTGTCAGTAGAGCAGTGGACGGTGTCAGTAGAGCAGAGGACGGTGTCAGTAGAGCAGAGGACGGTGTCAGTAGAGCAGAGGACGGTGTCAGTAGAGCAGAGGACGGTGTCAGTAGAGCAGAGGACGGTGTCAGTAGAGCAGTGGATGGTGTCAGTAGAGCACTGGATGGTGTCAGTAGAGCACTGGATGGTGTCAGTAGAGCAGTGGACGGTGTCAGTAGAGCAGTGGACGGTGTCAGTAGAGCAGAGGACGGTGTCAGTAGAGCAGAGGACGGTGTCAGTAGAGCAGAGGACGGTGTCAGTAGAGCAGAGGACGGTGTCAGTAGAGCAGTGGACGGTGTCAGTAAAGCAGAGGACGGTGTCAGTAGAGCAGAGGACGGTGTCAGTAGAGCAGAGGACGGTGTCAGTAGAGCAGTGGACTGTGTCAGTAGGGCACAAAATGCTGTTAGGAGAGCACTGGATGGTGTCAGTAGAGCAGTGGACGGTGTCAGTAGAGCAGAGGACGGTGTCAGTAGAGCAGAGGACGGTGTCAGTAGAGCAGAGGACGGTGTCAGTAGAGCAGAGGACGGTGTCAGTAGAGCAGTGGACGGTGTCAGTAGAGCAGTGGACGGTGTCAGTAGAGCACTGGATGGTGTCAGTAGAGCAGTGGACGGTGTCAGTAGGGCACAAAATGCTGTTAGGAGAGCACTGGATGGTGTCAGTAGAGCAGTGGACGGTGTCAGTAGAGCAGAGGACGGTGTCAGTAGAGCAGAGGACGGTGTCAGTAGAGCAGCGGGCGGTGTCAGTAGGGCAGAGGACGGTGTCAGTAGAGCAGCGGACGGTGTCAGTAGAGCAGAGGACGGTGTCAGTAGAGCAGCGGACGGTGTCAGTAGAGCAGAGGACGGTGTCAGTAGAGCAGAGGACGGTGTCAGTAGGGCAGAGGACGGTGTCAGTAGGGCAGAGGACGGTGTCAGTAGGGCAGTGGACGGTGTCAGTAGGGCAGAGGACGGTGTCAGTAGGGCAGAGGACGGTGTCAGTAGGGCAGAGGACGGTGTCAGTAGAGCAGTGGACGGTGTCAGTAGAGCAGTGGACGGTGTCAGTAGAGCAGTGGATGGTGTCAGTAGAGCAGAGGACGGTGTCAGTAGGGCAGAGGACGGTGTCAGTAGAGCAGTGGATGGTGTCAGTAGAGCAGAGGACGGTGTCAGTAGGGCAGAGGACGGTGTCAGTAGGGCAGTGGATGGTGTCAGTAGAGCAGAGGACGGTGTCAGTAGAGCAGAGGACGGTGTCAGTAGAGCAGAGGACGGTGTCAGTAGGGCAGAGGACGGTGTCAGTAGGGCAGTGGACGGTGTCAGTAGGGCAGAGGACGGTGTCAGTAGAGCAGTGGACGGTGTCAGTAGAGCAGAGGATGGTGTCAGTAGAGCAGAGGATGGTGTCAGTAGAGCAGTGGACGGTGTCAGTAGGGCAGAGGACGGTGTCAGTAGGGCACAAAATGCTGTTTGGAGAGCACTGGATGGTGTCAGTAGAGCAGTGGACGGTGTCAGTAGGGCACAAAATGCTGTTAGGAGAGCACTGGATGGTGTCAGTAGAGCAGTGGACGGTGTCAGTAGAGCAGCGGACGGTGTCAGTAGAGCAGCGGACGGTGTCAGTAGAGGAGAGGACGGTGTCAGTAGAGCAGAGGACGGTGTAAGTAGAGCAGAGGACGGTGTCAGTAGGACAGTGGATGGTGTCAGTAGGACAGTGGACGGTGTCAGTAGGACAGTGGACGGTTTCAGTAGAGCAGTGGACGGTGTCAGTAGAGCAGTGGACGGTGTCAGTAGGGCACAAAATGCTGTTAGGAGAGCACTGGATGGTGTCAGTAGAGCAGTGGACGGTGTCAGTAGGGCACAAAATGCTGTTAGGAGAGCACTGGATGGTGTCAGTAGAGCAGTGGACGGTGTCAGTAGAGCAGCGGACGGTGTCAGTAGAGCAGCGGACGGTGTCAGTAGAGCAGCGGACGGTGTCAGTAGAGCAGCGGACGGTGTCAGTAGAGCAGAGGACGGTGTCAGTAGAGCAGAGGACGGTGTCAGTAGAGCAGAGGACGGTGTCAGTAGAGCAGAGGACGGTGTCAGTAGAGCAGAGGACGGTGTCAGTAGAGCAGAGGACGGTGTCAGTAGGGCACAAAATGCTGTTAGGAGAGCACTGGATGGTGTCAGTAGAGCAGAGGACGGTGTCAGTAGGGCAGAGGACGGTGTCAGTAGGGCAGAGGACGGTGTCAGTAAGACAGTGGACGGTGTCAGTAGAGCAGAGGACGGTGTCAGTAGAGCAGTGGACGGTGTCAGTAGAGCAGTGGACGGTGTCAGTAGAGCAGTGGACGATGTCAGTAGAGCAGTGGACGGTGTCAGTAGAGCAGCGGACGGTGTCAGTAGAGCAGCGGACGGTGTCAGTAGAGCAGCGGACGGTGTCAGTAGAGCAGAGGACGGTGTCAGTAGAGCAGAGGACGGTGTCAGTAGAGCAGAGGACGGTGACAGTAGGGCAGTGGACGGTGTCAGTAGGGCAGTGGACGGTGTCAGTAGAGCAGTGGACGGTGTCAGTAGGGCACAAAATGCTGTTAGGGGAGCACTGGATGGTGTCAGTAGAGCAGTGGACGGTGTCAGTAGAGCAGTGGATGGTGTCAGTAGGGCACAAAATGCTGTTTGGAGAGCCCTGGATGGTGTCAGCAGAGCAGTGGACGGTGTCAGTAGAGCAGTGGACGGTGTCAGTAGAGCAGAGGACGGTGTCAGTAGAGCAGAGGACGGTGTCAGTAGAGCAGAGGACGGTGTCAGTAGAGCAGAGGACGGTGTCAGTAGAGCAGAGGACGGTGTCAGTAGAGCACTGGATGGTGTCAGTAGAGCACTGGATGGTGTCAGTAGAGCAGTGGACGGTGTCAGTAGAGCAGAGGACGGTGTCAGTAGAGCAGAGGACGGTGTCAGTAGAGCAGAGGACGGTGTCAGTAGAGCAGAGGACGTTGTCAGTAGAGCAGTGGACGGTGTCAGTAAAGCAGAGGACGGTGTCAGTAGAGCAGAGGACGGTGTCAGTAGAGCAGAGGACGGTGTCAGTAGAGCAGTGGACGGTGTCAGTAGGGCACAAAATGCTGTTAGGAGAGCACTGGATGGTGTCAGTAGAGCAGTGGACGGTGTCAGTAGAGCAGAGGACGGTGTCAGTAGAGCAGAGGACGGTGTCAGTAGAGCAGTGGACGGTGTCAGTAGAGCAGTGGACGGTGTCAGTAGAGCAGTGGACGGTGTCAGTAGAGCACTGGATGGTGTCAGTAGAGCAGTGGACGGTGTCAGTAGGGCACAAAATGCTGTTAGGAGAGCACTGGATGGTGTCAGTAGAGCAGTGGACGGTGTCAGTAGAGCAGAGGACGGTGTCAGTAGAGCAGAGGACGGTGTCAGTAGAGCAGAGGACGGTGTCAGTAGAGCAGCGGACGGTGTCAGTAGAGCAGCGGACGGTGTCAGTAAAGCAGAGGACGGTGTCAGTAGAGCAGAGGACGGTGTCAGTAGAGCAGAGGACGGTGTCAGTAGGGCAGAGGACGGTGTCAGTAGAGCAGTGGACGGTGTCAGTAGAGCAGAGGACGGTGTCAGTAGAGCAGAGGACGGTGTCAGTAGAGCAGTGGACGGTGTCAGTAGAGCAGAGGACGGTGTCAGTAGGGCAGAGGACGGTGTCAGTAGAGCAGTGGACAGTGTCGGTAGGGCAGTGGACGGTGTCAGTAGAGCAGAGGACGGTGTCAGTAGGGCAGAGGACGGTGTCAGTAGAGCAGTGGATGGTGTCAGTAGAGCAGAGGACGGTGTCAGTAGGGCAGAGGACGGTGTCAGTAGAGCAGTGGATGGTGTCAGTAGAGCAGAGGACGGTGTCAGTAGAGCAGAGGACGGTGTCAGTAGAGCAGAGGACGGTGTCAGTAGAGCAGAGGACGGTGTCAGTAGAGCACTGGATGGTGTCAGTAGAGCACTGGATGGTGTCAGTAGAGCAGTGGACGGTGTCAGTAGAGCAGAGGACGGTGTCAGTAGAGCAGAGGACGGTGTCAGTAGAGCAGAGGACGGTGTCAGTAGAGCAGAGGACGGTGTCAGTAGAGCAGTGGACGGTGTCAGTAAAGCAGAGGACGGTGTCAGTAGAGCAGAGGACGGTGTCAGTAGAGCAGAGGACGGTGTCAGTAGAGCAGTGGACGGTGTCAGTAGGGCACAAAATGCTGTTAGGAGAGCACTGGATGGTGTCAGTAGAGCAGTGGACGGTGTCAGTAGAGCAGAGGACGGTGTCAGTAGAGCAGAGGACGGTGTCAGTAGAGCAGAGGACGGTGTCAGTAGAGCAGAGGACGGTGTCAGTAGAGCAGAGGACGGTGTCAGTAGAGCAGTGGACGGTGTCAGTAAAGCAGAGGACGGTGTCAGTAGAGCAGAGGACGGTGTCAGTAGAGCAGTGGACGGTGTCAGTAGGGCACAAAATGCTGTTAGGAGAGCACTGGATGGTGTCAGTAGAGCAGTGGACGGTGTCAGTAGAGCAGAGGACGGTGTCAGTAGAGCAGAGGACGGTGTCAGTAGAGCAGTGGACGGTGTCAGTAGAGCAGTGGACGGTGTCAGTAGAGCACTGGATGGTGTCAGTAGAGCAGTGGACGGTGTCAGTAGGGCACAAAATGCTGTTAGGAGAGCACTGGATGGTGTCAGTAGAGCAGTGGACGGTGTCAGTAGAGCAGAGGACGGTGTCAGTAGAGCAGAGGACGGTGTCAGTAGAGCAGCGGACGGTGTCAGTAGAGCAGAGGACGGTGTCAGTAGAGCAGAGGACGGTGTCAGTAGAGCAGAGGACGGTGTCAGTAGAGCAGTGGACGGTGTCAGTAGAGCAGAGGACGGTGTCAGTAGGGCAGAGGACGGTGTCAGTAGAGCAGAGGACGGTGTCAGTAGAGCAGAGGACGGTGTCAGTAGAGCAGTGGACGGTGTCAGTAGAGCAGAGGACGGTGTCAGTAGGGCAGAGGACGGTGTCAGTAGAGCAGTGGACGGTGTCAGTAGAGCAGAGGACGGTGTCAGTAGAGCAGAGGACGGTGTCAGTAGAGCACTGGATGGTGTCAGTAGAGCAGAGGACGGTGTCAGTAGAGCAGAGGACGGTGTCAGTAGGGCAGAGGACGGTGTCAGTAGAGCAGTGGACAGTGTCGGTAGGGCAGAGGACGGTGTCAGTAGAGCAGTGGACGGTGTCAGTAGAGCAGAGGACGGTGTCAGTAGGGCAGAGGACGGTGTCAGTAGAGCAGTGGATGGTGTCAGTAGAGCAGAGGACGGTGTCAGTAGAGCAGAGGATGGTGTCAGTAGAGCAGTGGACGGTGTCAGTAGAGCAGAGGACGGTGTCATTAGGGCAGAGGACGGTGTCAGTAGAGCAGTGGATGGTGTCAGTGGAGCAGAGGACGGTGTCAGTAGAGCAGAGGACGGTGTCAGTAGAGCAGTGGACGGTGTCAGTAGAGCAGAGGACGGTGTCAGTAGAGCAGAGGACGGTGTCAGTAGAGCAGAGGACGGTGTCAGTAGAGCAGTGGATGGTGTCAGTAGAGCAGAGGACGGTGTCAGTAGAGCAGAGGACGGTGTCAGTAGGGCAGAGGACGGTGTCAGTAGAGCAGTGGACGGTGTCAGTAGAGCAGAGGACGGTGTCAGTAGAGCAGAGGACGGTGTCAGTAGAGCAGTGGATGGTGTCAGTAGAGCAGAGGACGGTGTCAGTAGAGCAGAGGACGGTGTCAGTAGGGCAGAGGACAGTGTCAGTAGAGCAGTGGACAGTGTCGGTAGGGCAGTGGACGGTGTCAGTAGAGCAGAGGACGGTGTCAGTAGAGCTGAGGACGGTGTCAGTAGAGCAGAGGACGGTGTCAGTAGAGCAGAGGACGGTGTCAGTAGAGCAGTGGACGGTGTCAGTAGAGCAGTGGACGGTGTCAGTAGAGCAGAGGACGGTGTCAGTAGGGCAGAGGACGGTGTCAGTAGGGCAGTGGACGGTGTCAGTAGAGCAGTGGACGGTGTCAGTAGGGCAGAGGGCGTTGTGAATACAAACTTACCAGCGCTCCGGAATTTCCCGAGACATTCCCGGGATGTAGAACCCGTTTCCCAGATTTCGCGATTCCCAAAAAATCGTTGTTTTGCCGATTTTTTCGCCGCCCCGTCATCGCTAGAGGTCCGCAGCAGGCGGAGACAATGTCTCCACCGGCCGCCATTTTCCCGAAGATCATAACAAAGAAGAGGCCGGGTGGCTGCCAATAGAATTTGAGCTGCGGCTCCGCCCACCTCCCGCCCCGGTGCCGTCTGTCTGGGACCTGATGTGGGAGGGGCGGCGCCGCAGCTCAATTACTATTGGCAGCCAACCGGCTATTTTGTCCCACTGTGTTCAGTAATGGCGGAGGAGAGTCTCTGCTGCTGGGAATGCCTGGTTTAAGGGGGGGCTCTGCTAGGAATACCTGATATAAGGGGGGACTCTGTGAAGGAATGTGATGTAGATAATAATAATAGTAATCTGAAAATGTCTATTTTCTTATGTGTATACATATTTTTCTCCTTACTCATTATATAAGTATACAGGTTTGCTCTGTTCCTATATTTTCTCAAGATGGCGGGTACCCCCTACATCCCACACATCAGAAGAACGCGGAACAAGATAAAACCAAAGATCAGCCAGACCTCGTTATGAACATTCTCCATCTTCTTTATCTTCTTAACCAATGAGATGTACCTATTAGACTAACATAGCAATGACGTATTTGTGTGTATAAAACATTAACACCGCCTTGAATAAATTAGAAGTGTAACAGTAATGCTGCTGAGCGTGTCTCAGAGTGTTTACTTTTATATGCATGCATATCAACACTTTTCAAATTAGAGACAGCAGCAGATAACCTTGGGCTCGATTGGAGCTCTTAATCATTTCCATAACAGATGGTGCCGAAACCCGGGACCTCAGGCTACAGTCGAAGTTATACCGCGATAAGCATTTGGGCGTTAATTGATTGATGAGAGTGGGGTCTTTGCGCAGCCCTAACAGTACCGGTGAGTTTGATTTATATTCTTACCACTGTACGACTCTCTTATCTTTCGGTTGACGGCTGGATTCTGTCGGTATGCTGAGACTGTCTTAGAGGCAGGTATTTCCTCGCCTGAGGTTGTTTTAACGAACCTGCCAATGGGTTTCTGCTGACTGTATTTTTTGTTCACTGTCTGCCATTCTCTGGGCTGCGAAACTCAGCAGTCTAAAAGTGCTACATGTGTGATTGTGGCAGTCGGTTATAGGACGGGTTACTCAAGGATTTGTCGGATCTTTAAAAAGAAATCTCAGCTGCTACCGTTGCAGTCTGAAAGCATTACAGATGTGTCACCCCCAGATGTGCTGTCGGCCTCTGGGAGGTAACTGTAATGAATGACGGCCTATAACTGGATTGTGAAGAGGGTGGTCTGCCCTTGTGGTTATCTTAGCCTGCTGAAATTTTGCAGTTCGAAGAGTGGCAGGTGTAATGTCCTGTCGTGATTGTATTTGTGATTTACTGTTTGCTAAGTTGCTCCCTATTACCCCTGATGTGTTTGTTCTTGTTCTGAGATTAACCGTACATCAGTCTTATGTGCCCCCACCGAAGGAATTTTTGATAAGAACGCTGAGAAAAATATTAACTCCTTGGTTGTATGTATTCCCCTCTCAAGCCGTTAGCCGAGAAACAGAAAGTGATATTGTAAAGAAGGAGAGAAGAAGATGTTGAAATAGTTAACAAAGTTGAAAGAAGTGGCAAAAGTTATGTTGCTGAAGAGACAGGGAGAAAAATCCTGTGTGATAAAGAAAATTGGATAAAGGAAGTTAAGAAAGATGGCGATTGTATTATGTATGTGTATCACAGAGCTGATGATATGTTGGAACTTTAAACAAAGGAGGGGAGGGACAGCACTGCCCTCCGTCTAACAACCACTCCTTTCTCACCACCCAAGCACAACCCACTGTGACAACTCAGCCCGGCGGCCATCTTAGTGCACCCATGCCTTCACTTTCTACCCAGTCCAGTGCACTTCCTGCCGGCGGCCATCTTGGTACACCCAGTAAGCTTAAACAGCCTGTACCCAGCCCTCCCTGTTTTAAACCAAGATGGTTCATACCACACACCTGTCTTCCCCAATACGGGAGCATCACATTCCCAGGCCGGATATGTTAATGATGAAGAAGCGTCTGAGTGGGAAGCCCAACAGCAGGCAGCAAGGCCACCCACTGATTTAATCCCCAATCCGGCTCCGGACTCACAGTTCCGAGAGGATCTCAAACACATGCTGGCAACCGTAAAGAACAGTGCCCCTTGCCAGCCCCTGCCCCAACAACAGTCTCGGTTACCAGAAGGGGCACCAGTGATGTATGTCGCTTTTACTCTATCACAAGCAGCGGCCTTAGTGACAAGTCTGCCTGACCCAGAGAAGCAGCCAATTCCCTTCTACCACAGGATAGTGCAGATACAAGAAACTTACTCAGCTGCCTGGAGAGACTTGATCAGCCTATGCCAAATCAAAGCAGGATATGTCTTTTGGCCAGTCATGCAGATGGCCTTCAATGATGCCTGCCTGACAAGTGCCACTTCCTACACCTCAGGCGTGGAGTTCTGTGCACAACTCCACGACTGGGCAAAGGAGAAGTTGACGGATCAGAAGACCACAATCCAAGATATTACCCAAGATAAAGGGGAGTCTGTGAAGAAGTATCATGCTAGACTCATAAAGGCACACACACACGTTATCAACTGCTTTTGTTTCAGGGCTCAGAGAGGATATCAGAAAAGGCCTGATGGTGGCCCGCCCTGAATACCGTTCAATGAAAATGTCTGATTTATTGTTGGTGGCCAGAGGTATAGAAAATCAAAAAGATAAAAAACCAACGCCCCTCATGGTAACCCATGACGAAGATCCCACCTACACTAGTCCACCACCACTGCCCAATACCAGGGAAAGGATCACCTGTTACAACTGTGGGAAACGGGGTCACTTCAGAAAAGAATGCAGAGCCCCAAGATGTCCCAGACGAAAAACCTACCACTTTCCTCATTGACAGGGGTGCAGCCAAAAGTGTGTTGAGGGCGGTGAACCTGCCTAATAATTCTTTCCTTTCCACTTCCTGATTTGCTTGCCAGATTTGTGGTGTCCTCTACATGTCCCTTGAATCTACTAGGAGCTGATGTGTTGTCCAGACTACAGGCCTCAATCAGGACACGCCTGAAGGGGGGATGAAGTTACATACTCCCCTATTAGAAGACTCATCTGCCTTGTGTTCTCTGCCTCTCCTGATGACACTTAATGAAGCAAAAAACTTCAAGTTCAATACTGCAGGAAGTACTTGACAGAATCCCTGCGTGCCTATGGTCCACAGGACCGGAAGACAACGGTCTCTTAAAGGTGCCACTAGTTTCAGTCAAGCTAAAAGAGGGCGCTTCATTGCCCCGGAAACCACAATAACCCCAAGAAGAGAATCCTAAAAAGAGAACCAGGTACCTACTGTGGATGCCTTTGACTGCAAAATACCTTACAGAGGTGGACCTTACAAACGTTTTCTTCAGTGTCCACCCTCACCCCTCCTGCTGGTACCTTTTCGCATTCATCCACGGAAAGAAACGGCAACATACCTAAACAGTTGTGCCACAAGGGGCACAGAACTTTCCAAGCCAGTTTGCAAAAGCTATGGCTATCATCCTTGACACATGACAAGAGGAACACCCGGAAGTGATTCTCTTCCAACGTGTTGATGACCTTCTCCTTTTGTGCAGCTGACTTACCCCCTGTTGAAGTCACCTCAGAAAGCCTGTTGTGCTATCTTGCCAACCAGGGCTGCAGAACCTCAAAGCCCAAATTGCAGTGGTGCTCAACACCTGTCATTTTCCTTGGACACTGTTTGTCCCATGGGACACGACACCCCACTGAAGACAGGGTGCAAGTAATCTCTGACATCCCACTGCCACAAGGTCAGAAATCCCTTCATGCCTTCCTTGGACTAATTTCCGAGTGCAGAGCATGGATTCCAGAAGCCTTCCTACTGATGCTCTGCAATCAGACCCTTCCAGATGTCTCCTGAAGAAATATCTAAAGTTTGAAGCCTTTAAGTGCGCCACCCCCGGCGCTAGGGCTCCCAGACTACGACAAAACACTCAAGCTCTTTGTATCCGAACGTCTGGGACATGCTGCAGGTGTACTCACCCAATCACAAGGCATCAGCCTACGCCCCGTAGGATATTATTCCCGTCGGCTGGATGCGGTAGCAAGAGGAGGCCTATTGTGTCTGCGAGCTGGATTTGCTACACAAGCCTTGCTTGACAAAACTTTGAACTTGGTCCTCGGACACTGCCTCGTTCTGCTTGCTCCCCATGACGTTGTTGCCATATTCAACCAAGATCCAGCCGAAACACTTGTCCACTACCAGACACTTGAGACTCCTGTGTTCCCTCCTACTGGACAGCATTACTCTATTAAGTTGTCAAACACTGAACCCTACCACCCTTCTTCCACTTCTCGAGGGGGGAAAGGAGGAGGAGGAGTAGAGTCTTGACTTGTCACCCCATGACCACACAGGACACGCAGTCACCACTGAAAACACTGTTCTACAAGCTGAAGCCTTACCACCGGTGATGTCTGCACAGGAGGCAGAGGCTGCAGGAACACCTGTGAAAAATTGATGCCTTGCTTCTCCCAACCCAAGTGACTATTCTGAGTAAAGCACACGACAAAATGAACTCAAAGGAAGCTCGAGGCAATCATCTAGCCAATTCAGCTGCCAAACAGACAGCTGGTGGTCCACGGGAAGTGGACAGCAGGGTGGTAGAAGAAGACCACCCCATGCTTACCTTACAGACTTTCCCAGTGGACAGAGTTTATCTAAAAGAACTACAGGAAACAACAAGTCCGGATAAGGAGGAAAGCTGGAAACGGAGAGGAGCAACTCTCAGAAATGGACTATTCAAGTGCAACAAGAAGCCTTGTCTACCCAGGAGTATGTACCCAGCCGTGGTGCAATGGGCACATGGAGCTGCCCACTTGACAAAGACTTTTATGAACTCTCTTATCAACAAGTGTTGCACCAAGAGTTACTCCACTGACCGACAGCTTCTGCAGATCATGCATTATCTGCACCAATGTAACCCAGGATGCACAGAAGAAGCACAGAAGAAGCACCTGGCAAAAGCCCTATACCCCATTCCAGAGGATGCAAATTGATAATTCTCAAGTGCCAAGAAGTGGCAGATTCGAATACGCCCTAGTGGAAGTGGTCATGACTGCCAGGACCACAGCTAAGAAACTACTGAGTGAGATAGTATGTAGATTTGGGGTCCCAGAGGTGATATTGAGAGATCAGGGACCAGCCCTAACAACAACCCTTACTAAAGAGATTTGGGCAGCACTGGGGGTTCAGTTGGCACTACACATCCCATACCACCCTCAAAGTAGCGGGAAGGTAGAAAGGATGAATGGGACACTAAAAACAGGATGTTAAAGATGGCCCAAGAGACTAACATGAGTTGGCCAGACAGTTAGCCCATTGCCCTGTTCAGTGTCAGACACACCCCCGGGGGAAACATGCCCTATCCCCTTATGAAATTTTGTTTGGTTCAGTTCCCAGACTTGGTTGTTACTTTCCACAACAGTTACAGTTACAGTCTGATGTGTTGACTAATTATGTAACCACATTATCACGAGAATTAACCTGAATGCATGTCCAGGTGTTTTCTTCCATTCCAGATCCTGAATTAGATACAGGAACACACCAACTACTGTCTGGAGATCCTTGAGCCAAGTTATGATGGTCCATTCCAAGTTTTGCTGACCACAGCCACCTCTGTCAAGTTGGCCAGGAAGAACACCTGAATGCACGCTTATCACTGCAGGAGAGCGTGTTTTCGGGTGCTGCATATCCTTTTTCTGTTTGATCTAGGGGGGAGGGGCCCAGGGGGTGGCCATCACAAAAATGATAACATAATTACGTTTTGGTGTAACTCTTCAGGTACACATGTGACCACCTTTACCTTAGATTACTGTGACATAGTACCTTGTCCGTTTGACCCTTCATGGTGATGCCATTGGTACAGTGATATCCCTGACGGTAAGGACATATATGTATGCCACACAGACAGTTACTGGGGACAGAGTTGTGGTTTCTGTGGGGGCCAGTGGGTTGGAACACAGGGCCAGACTGGGCGACCACAGAGTGCATTAGACAAAAAAGATGAAAATAGAAAGCCCCCATATCCTAACCAAAGATACCCCTGATACATGCACTGACCCAGCACACAGTCAGAGGAGGAAGCGAGCAGCTCTCTCCGGAAGCTTTTGATCCTCATGTATACATACATGTCATAGGGGTTACAAGGGGGGTCCCTGATGAGTTTAAAGACAGGGATCTGGTAAAAGCTGGTTTTGAGTCTTTGATCCCCATAACAACTGTCAGCAAGAATGTAGATTGGATTAACTACATGTCATGGTTATGCAATAGAGTTTGTCGATCAGCATACCTGTCTCCATGTGTTCATCTCTAGAGACCAGCTGACCCTCACCTGACTGCTTTTGTAACCTCTCCTCTAAGCATGGCCCCACCCCAGGCCCTATCAGGGAACCCTATATTAACCTGTGCACTGCAAGCCAGCAGTGCTGATCAACCACTGTGTGTTAGCCTCTGTGTGTACTTGCTATGTTTCCTACATCTGATTTCTGTTACCGACTTTGGCCTGTTCCCGGCCATCCCTGTTTGCCTGTGACCCTGATGTTCCAGCCAGCTCCCTCCTTCCTCTTCTCCTGTAGTCTACCGTGAGCGTGAGCTGTGAGACCCTGGGGGCCGCGACCTGGAGCCAGACTGCAGCGCAGTCCATCCTCACCACTAGAGGCTCTGGTGAACACCTGCTGGCTCTTAGACTCCGCGCCCTGGGGAATCTATGCTCTAGCTCCCAGTGGGATCTGTGTCAGTGATCCAGTAGACCTGCTTCCTGAACCTCCCAGGGTTCAATCCGCAGCAGTCACCCGTAGGGTCCACTACCTTGCGGTGCACTCCTGATCCCAACGGTGTGCATCTGTCACCCAGCCTCTAGGTGACCTGACACTACACATATTATAACCAACAGAGATTTGTAAATTACACTAAAAATGCCCTCCAGGGAATTGCTGACCAGTTAGCCCCCACTTCCTACATGACATTCTAGGACCGGATGGCCTTAGACATGGTGCTAGCTGGGAAAGGAGGTGTTTTGTAAAATCATAGGAAAAAACGGGAACCTGTTGTACATACATTCCTGATAATATTGGCCCAAATGGTAAGGTTACTCTAGCTATAAAGAAATTAGAAGATCTGTCACTGGAGTTGAAGAAGAACTCAGGTATCACAGACCCATGGGATCAATACTTTAGCTGGATGAGTGGGTGGCAGAAGGTGCTCGTCCAGACACGGGTAACGGTATTAATAATCCTGGTTCTTTTAGCCCTGACTGTATGCTGTATTCTACCTTTCGTAAAGAAGTTAATGAGCAAGGCTGTAGACAATAGCACACCTACATTTTTCCACCAAGAAGAAGAGGACCTCCTTATGATGGAAGATGACAAACCCTTCACTCCCCTACAGTCACTCCCTGTCCATAATCTCATAATCCTATAGGGTTATAGGGATAGATAGCGCCTGACTGCACCTCTCCAGCTGTATCGAGGAGGGAAGTGAACAGTTGCTGCCCAATTCTATATACAGCCTAAAAGAGTTGCTGAGGAGAAGGGCCAGGCCAAAGTGGGACCTTTAGTATTAGGGACAGAAAAGAGAAAATAGTCATTTTAGGGGGGATTGTGAAGGAATGTGATGTAGATAATAATAATAGTAATCTGAAAATGTCTATTTTCTTATGTGTATACATATTTTTCTCCTTACTCATTATATAAGTATACAGGTTTGCTCTGTTCCTATATTTTCTCAAGATGGCGGGTACCCCCTACATCCCACACATCAGAAGAACGCGGAACAAGATAAAACCAAAGATCAGCCAGACCTCGTTATGAACATTCTCCATCTTCTTTATCTTCTTAACCAATGAGATGTACCTATTAGACTAACATAGCAATGACGTATTTGTGTGTATAAAACATTAACACCGCCTTGAATAAATTAGAAGTGTAACAGTAATGCTGCTGAGCGTGTCTCAGAGTGTTTACTTTTATATGCATGCATATCAACACTTTTCAAATTAGAGACAGCAGCAGATAACCTTGGGCTCGATTGGAGCTCTTAATCATTTCCATAACACTCTGCTGGGAATACCTCATGTATGGAGGACTCCGCTAGGAATGCCTGGTTTAAGGGGGGTCTCCGCTGGGAATACCTGAAGTAAGGTGGGGACTCTGCCAGGAATGCCTGATGTAAGGGGGGATTCCGCTGGGAAAACTTGATGTAAAGGGGGACTCTGCCGGGAATGCCTGGCGTAAGGGGGGACTCCACTGGGGGATACCTGTTGTATGGGGGGGACTCCGCTGGGAATGCCTGATGTAAGGGGGGACTCCGCTGGCAATACCTGATGTAAGGGGGGGACTCCGCTGGTAATGCCTGGTTTAAAGGGGGACTCCGCTGGGAATGCCTAGTGTAAGGGGGGACTCCGTTGGGAATGCCTTCTGTAAGGGGGGGACTCCGCTGGGAATGCCTTGTTTAAAGGGGGACTCTGCTGGGAATGCCTTAGTTAAGGGGGGACTCCGCTGGGAATGCCTGGTTTAAAGGGGGACTCCGCTGGGAATGCCTAGTGTAAGGGGGGACTCCGTTGGGAATGCCTTCTGTAAGGGGGGGACTCCGCTGGGAATGCCTTGTTTAAAGGGGGACTCTGCTGGGAATGCCTTAGTTAAGGGGGGACTCCGCTGGGAATGCCTGGTTTAAGGGGGGACTCTGCTGGGAATGCCTTGTGTAAGGGGGACTCCGCTGGGAATACCTGATGTAAGAGGGACTCCGCTAGGAATGCCTGGTTTAAGGGGGGACTTCGCTGGGAATACCTGAAGTAAGGTGGGGACTCTGCCAGGAATGCCTGATGTAAGGGGGGATTCCGCTGGGAAAACTTGATGTAAAGGGGGACTCTGCCGGGAATGCCTGGCGTAAGGGGGGGACTGCGCTGGGAATGCCTGATGTAAGGGGGACTCCACTGGGGGATACCTGCTGTATGGGGGGACTCCGCTGGGAGATACCTGTTGTATGGGGGGACTCCGCTGGGAATGCCTGATGTAAGGGGGGCTCCGCTTTAAATGCCTGATGTAAGGGGGGACTCCGCTGGCAATACCTGATGTAAGGGGGGACTCCACTGGCAATACCTGATGTAAGGGGGGACTCCACTGGGAATGCCTAGTGTAAGGGGGGACTCCGCTGGTAATGTCTTCTGTAAGGGGGGGACTCCGCTGGGAATGCCTGGTTTAAAGGGGGACTCCGCTGGGAATGCCTTCTGTAAGGGGGGGACTCCGCTGGGAATGCCTTGTTTAAAGGGGGACTCTGCTGGGAATGCCTTAGTTAAGGGGGGACTCCGCTGGGAATGCCTTGTTTAAGGGGGGACTCTGCTGGGAATGCCTGGTTTAAGGGAGGGCTCCGCTGGGAATGCCTTGTGTAAGGGGGGACTCCGCTGGGAATGCCTTGTTTAAGGGGGGATTCTGCTGGGAATGCCTGGTTTAAGGGAGGGCTCCGCTGAGAATGCCTGGTGTAAGGGGGGACTCTGCTGGGAATGCCTGATGGCATGTGGTGGCAGGTGATGGTGGAAGGTGACACGCTCAGGGGTCCCATTGATGCAGCATTATGGTGAGTTGATTTAATTCTATATTACAATGTAATTATAGAAATAATGTGCTTCAATCATCCTGACACTATAACAACCATGGTGCCGGGATGATTGAAGCGCCAACATCTGGCGTAGCTGCTGATTGTTAAACCTCCTGGAATACACATTTCTGTTGTATTGTAGGATCTGGGCCTGCTGTCCCTCCATCCCTCCTTCTTTTTTTCTTTCTTTTGCTCGCTTTCTCCCTTTTGTTTCTCCCTCCATCCCTCGTTCATCTCAGACTCTAACCACACCCCCTTTGAGTCACGTCCAATATTTAGCTTAAACCACGCCCATTTATTGCTGCGCCGCATTTTTATTGTTTCTGCTACGTCACACCTCCAAACGAATGCCCCGCCCCCTAATTATAATAAGACTCCGCCCACAGACAAACAAGTGTCCCTAAATTTTTTATTAAAATGTTGGCAACTATGTAATCCCCTGTCACCTACCATATACAGCATGTGCATTGCTGATGTTTTCACATGTTTTAT
Organism: Lithobates clamitans; assembly: GCA_037952925.1. Lineage (NCBI taxonomy): Eukaryota > Metazoa > Chordata > Amphibia > Anura > Ranidae > Lithobates > Lithobates clamitans. The sequence goes on along the minus strand of JBBGZY010003463.1, from coordinate 49,732 downwards.
CATACAAAGCTGCCACTGTGCCATCAATCTCCGCCACGGTGCCCATCAAACGCAGCCACTGTGCCCATTAAACGCAGCCACTGTGCCCATTAAACGCAGCCACTGTGCCCATCAAAGGCAGCCACTGTACCCATCAATCGCAGCCACTGTGCCCATCAAATGTAGACACTGTGCCCATTAAACGCAGCCATTGTGCCCATTAAACGCAGCCACTGAGACCATCAAATGCAGTCACTGTGCCCATTAAACGCAGCCACTGTGCCCATCAAACGCAGCCACTATACCCATCAATCCTTGCCACTGTACCCATCAAATGCAGCCATTGTGCCCATCAATCGCAGCCACTGTGCCCATCAAATGCAGCCACTGTGCCCATCAAATGCAGCCATTGTGCCCATCACACGCTGCCACTGTGCCCATCAAATGCAACCACTGTGCCATCAAACATAGCCTCTGTGCCCAAACGCAGCCACTGTGCCCAACAAATGCAGCCACTTTGCGATCAAATGCAGCCACTGTGCCCATCAAATGCAGCCACTGTACCCATCAAATGCAGCCACAGTCCTCAGTCTCAACCTCTGCAGCCTCAGCTGCACAGAATGAATGAACAGGAAAAGCTCTGTACAAAAGCTTCCCATTCATTCGGAAACTGAAGCATAGTAAACACAGTTTGCTATGCCCCAGCTATGAATGAAAGAAACAAAAAAAAAAAACCAGATTGAGTGATCGTTCTTGGCTCCTTCCCCGCTCTCCATCCAGAGAGATCCCCTGCAGCAGCCAGCGGGAGGTGGGAGGGTGTACTGGTGTACAGTGAACTGCACAGCAACCCGACCCTGGTGGTGGTCCTATAAGATCCAGTTCAATGAAAAGAAATGGATGACCCTGAGAGAAAAGCTGGTTACATATTGGAAATTGTTTTATTATATAAAGCAGATGGTGACCTGTGTGCTATAACCACAAAATATGTTTGCAGTACATTAGAATGTCTGCAGGGGGCATCGACCAATGTACATGGTAAACTGAAAATAAAGTTTAATGTGCTTCTATTTCTCCTTCGCAGGTTCCCCTCCCCACAACACGTAGGTAGGTGCAGTCTATTTTCTCTACTGCAGGTGGCGCTCTTCCACAGCAGCAATGCAGGTGGAGGAGAACATTGAGAGGAGCCTCGTTACTCTATGATCTCCTCGGCCCCAGAGTTTCAGCATCCAACTGGATGCTAGTGTCCTGTGTCACTTTGGCGGCCATCTTGGGTCAGACATAGTCTAGTTAAGACCCTGGCTCCCAGGTTTTGCAGGCATTGCATGTGTAACTAGGATAGGGACAGGCCACCCACCTGTCAGGAACAGTGCTTAGCGTCAGGGAGAGGTTCCAGATGAGTAGGAAAAGTACAGGGACGCGTCATCCTTTCCGGGGACCTCCCCACTTGAGAACAGACCAGCCAGGCAACACTCCGCTCCTCGAGACACACCTACCTACCGCTACTATTCATCACTGTACATCCTGTGAATGCATCCAGTTGGGTTGTCTTCCTGCCAGGCTTTGGTTTGCTGCCCCCCCCCCCCCAAAAAAAAAATATTCAGCACCGGCCGCCACTGCCAATGGTGCTCTATTGGATGAGATGTGGTGAGTGTGGAGGCCATTGGAGGACAGGGACCTCATTGTCCAGTGGTGAGATGATTGGAGCTTTGTGACATGGTGCATTATCCTGCTGGAAGGAGCCATCAGAAGATGGGGACACTGTAGTCATAAAGGGATGGACATGGTCACCAACAATACTCAGGTAGGCTACTACCAATTGGTCTCCAAAGTAAAAAAGCCCACCTATACCTTGTTACCCACCACTGCGCCTCGGAGTGAATACCAACTATATTAAATGACAAATGTTAGTATAAATATCTAGCTACAGCTGCCACATTGTAAAAAAAATCTGTTAAACCATATGATTTTTATCTATAACGTGTCTATGTGTGAATCACACGTGACAATAAAAATAGTGGCGCTCCCTCAATACATCTGTCACCCATATACTGACTATTTCCTAAAACTCGTGGACACCTATTCCAGTGTCCTGCAGCATTGATAATATATCACAGCTTATAATGTTTTTTTGATCACTTGATGTTCACCATATCTTTATATATATCATTTTTATATGTAATTTCTTCATTATTAGTGTACACTGGAATAGGTGTCCACGAGTTTTAGGAAATAGTCACTATATGGGTGACAGATGTATTGAGGGAGCGCCACTATTTTTATTGTCACGTGTGATTCACGCATAGACACGTTACAGATAAAAATCATATGGTTTAATACTCAGGTAGGCCGTGGTGATTAAACCATGCTCAATTGGTACTAAGGAGCCCAAAGTGTGCCAAGAAAATATCCCCCCCACACCATTACACCCCCACCACCAGCCTGAACCGGTGATACCCCATCCCCCACACCATTACACCCCCACCACCAGCCTGAACCGGTGATACCCCATCCCCCACACCATTACACCCCCACCACCAGCCTGAACCGGTGATATCCCATCCCCCACACCATTACACCCCACCACCAGCCTGAACCGGTGATATCCCATCCCCCGCACCATTACACCCCCACCACCAGCCTGAACCAGTGATACCCCATCCCCCACACCATTACACCCCCACCACCAGCCTGAACCGGTGATACCCCATCCCCCACACCATTACACCCCCACCACCAGCCTGAACCGGTGATATCCCATCCCCCACACCATTACACCCCACCACCAGCCTGAACCGGGGATACCCCATCCCCCACACCACTACACCCCCACCACCAGCCTGAACCGGTGATATCCCATCCCCCACACCATTACACCACCATCACCAGCCTGAACCGGTGATATCCCATCCCCCACACCATTACACCCCCACCACCAGCCTGAACCGGTGATATCCCATCCCCCACACCATTACACCACCATCACCAGCCTGAACCGGTGATATCCCATCCCCCACACCATTACACCCCCACCACCAGCCTAAACCGGTGATACCCCATCCCCCACACCATTACACCCCCACCACCAGCCTGAACCGGTGATACCCCATCCCCCACACCATTACACCCCCACCACCAGCCTGAACCGGTGATACCCCATCCCCCACACCATTACACCCCCACCGCCAGCCTGAACCGGTGATATCCCATCCCCCACACCATTACACCCCCACCCACAGCCTGAACCGGTAATACCCCATCCCCCATACCATTACACCCCCACCCACAGCCTGAACCAGTGATACCCCCCCCCCACCATTACACCCCCACCACCAGTCTGAACCGGTGATACCCCATCCCCCACACCATTACACCCCCACCACCAGCCTGAACCGGTGATACCCCATCCCCCACACCATTACACCCCCACCACCAGCCTGAACCGGTGATATCCCATCCCCCACACCATTACACCCCCACCACCAGCCTGAACCGGTGATACCCCATCCCCCACACCATTACACCCCCACCCACAGCCTGAACCGGTAATACCCCATCCCCCATACCATTACACCCCCACCCACAGCCTGAACCAGTGATACCCCACCCCCCCACCCCAACCACCAGCCTGAACCGGTGATACCCCATCCCCCACACCATTACACCCCCACCACCAGCCTGAACCGGTGATATCGCATCCCCCACACCATTACACCCCCACCACCAGCCTGAACCGGTGATACCCCATCCCCCACACCATTATACCCCCACCACCAGCCTGAACCGGTGATATCCCATCCCCCACACCATTACACCCCCACCACCAGCCTGAACCGGTGATACCCCATCCCCCACATCATTACACCCCACCACCAACCTGAACCGGTGATATCCCATCCCCCACACCATTACACCCCCACCACCAACCTGAACCGGTGATATCCTATCCCCCACACCATTACACCCCACCACCAACCTGAACCGGTGATATCCCATCCCCCACCACCACCCTGAACCGGTGATATAAGGCAGGATGGATCTATGCGCCAAATTCTGACCCCACTATCTGAATGTCGGAGCTGAAATCCAGACTCATCAGACCCGGCAACGCTTTTCCAATCTTCTATTGTCCAATTTTGGTGATCCTGTGCCAATTGTAGCCTCAGTTTCCTGTTCTTAGCTGACAGGAGTGGCACCCGGTGTGGTCTTCTGCTGCTGTAGCCCATCTGCTCCAAGGTTGGATGTGTTGTGTGTTCAGAGATGGTATTCTGCATACCTTGGGTGTAATGAGGGGTTATTTGAGTTACTGTTGTCTTTCTTTCACCTGGAACCAGTCTGCCCATTCTCCTCTGACACCAACAAGGCATTTTCCTCCACACAACTTCCGTTCACTGGATATTTTCTCTTTTTCCCACCATTCTCTGTAATCCCGAGAGATGGTTGTGTGTGAAAATCCCAGAAATACTCAGACCAGCCCCGTCTGCCACCAACAACCATCCCACGTTCAAAGTCACCGAGATCCCCTTTCTTCCCCCATTCTGATGCTCGGTTTGAACTTCAGCAAGTCATCTTCACCACAACTAGATGCCTAAATGCATTGACTTGCTGCCATGTGATTGGCTGATTAGCAATTTGTGGTACCAAACAATTGATCAGGTGTACCTAATAAAGTGTCCGGTGAGGATAGATAGATAGATAGATAGATAGATAGATAGATAGATAGATAGATAGATAGATAGATAGATAGATTACATGGATATGCCTGACTAGATACAAAGCATATTTAGGTGACCTTTAAGCCAACCATATCTGGATCGAAATTTGGCCGGTCAGCAGGGAGGTTGTAGGAAAGTCAGAATACCGATTGACTTCTGTAGAACCGTGACATTAAAGCTAAATTACATATGTGCTGTACACACGATAGGATTTCCCAACAACAAATGTTGGATGGGAGCTTGCTGTCAGAAAGTCAGATTGTGTGTACGCTCCATAGAACATTTGTTGTTGGAATTTCCGCCAACAAATGTTTGAGAGCAGGTTCTCAAATTTTCCAACAACTTGTTGTAAGGTGTATGGCGAGCTTTAGAAAATAACAATTTCATTCTGATTGTCTGCCATGAGTTGCAAATGACTTAATTAGGGATAAAATGTTATACTCACAGACAAATGGTGGTGTGGAAATGTTCCGGGTCTGCAAGAGGCTTCCAACAACTTGATGTTCTTCCAACAAGTGAGCAAAGTTAGTTGTCAGTTGAGCTTTGTTACCTTTAGAAAATGAAGTTGGACTGCAGTGGAGGGTCTGTGTACAATTACCGATCACTCAGCTACTGATTGGACCTGATGGAATGCAATGCATCTATGTTGCGAAAAAATTAGTCTCACCCAGGCAGAGTTTAGCCCCGAGCTGTCATAGTTCAATTTTACAGCAATTATTACTGATTGTTGAAATTCCTCCAGGAAAATTCATCAATGTACTGTATAGCTGCTCTGAGAATGTCAACTAACTAACATTTCTGCTTTTTTACAACTCCAGCAAGACAGTTTTCTGTTTGTGTTTTTTTCATTTTGGAGATTTTTTTTGGTGCCAAAAATCTGGTGTAATCCTGGACTCCGAACTCTCCTTTCAGCCCCACATCCAATCAACCTCTGCAACATCTCCAAAATATGACCCTTCATAACCAATGACACCACAAAGCTACTAATTCACTCCCTGGTCATCTCTCACCTACTGAAACTCCCTCCCCATTGGCTTACCTTTACATAGGCTATCCCGCCTTCAGTCTATCATGAATGCTGCTGCCAGACTCTAACAACCGTTCAGTATCCACCCCTCTCTGCCAATCCCTCCACTGGCTTCCTCCACCATCTCTGCCAATCCCTCCACTGGCTTCCTCCACCCTCTCTGCCAATCCCTCCACCCTCCCTGCCAATCCCTCCACTGCCTTCCTCCACCGTCTCTGCCAATCCCTCCACTGGCTTCCTCCACCCTCTCTGCCAATAACTCCACTGGCTTTCTCCACCGTCTCTGCCAATCCCTCCATGGGCTTCCTCCACCGTCTCTGCCAATCCCTCCACTGGCTTCCTCTACCCTCTCTGCCAATCCCTCCACCCTCTCTGCCAATCCCTCCACTGGCTTCCTCCACCCTCTCTGCCAATCCCTCCACTTGCTTCCTCCACCTTCTGCCAATCCCTCCACTGGCTTTCTCCACCGTTTCTGCCAATCCCTCCACTGGCTTACTGCACCCTCTCTGCCAATCCCTCCACTCACTTCCTCCACCCTCTCTGCCAATCACTCCACCCTCTCTACCAATCCCTCCACTGGCTTCCTCAACTCTCTCTGACAATCCCTCCACTGGCTTCCTTCACCCTCTCTGCCAATCCCTCCACTGGCTTCCTGCACCCTCTCTACCAACCCCTCCACCACTGGCTTCCTGCACCCTCTCTACCAATCCCTCCACTCGCTTCCTCCCCCGTCTCTGTCAATCCCTCCACTGGCTTCCTCCACCATCTCTGCCAATCCCTCCACCATCTCTGCCAATCCCTCCACCCTCTCTACCAACCCCTCCACAACTGGCTTCCTGCACCCTCTCTACCAATCCCTCCACTCGCTTCCTCCCCCGTCTCTGTCAATCGCTCCACTGGCTTCCTCTACCCTCTCTGCCAATCCTTCCACTGGCTTCCTCCATCCTCTCTGCCAATCCCTCCACTGGCTTCCTGCACCCTCTCTGCCAATCCCTCCACTGGCTTCCTCCATCCTCTCTGCCAATCCCCCACTGGCTTCCTCCACCGTCTCTGCCAATCCCTCCACTGGCTTCCTCCACCCTCTCTGCCAATCCCTCCACTGGCTTCCTCCATCCTCTCTGCCAATCCCTCCACTGGCTTCCTGCACCCTCTCTGCCAATCCCTCCACTGGCTTCCTCCATCCTCTCTGCCAATCCCCCCACTGGCTTCCTCCACCGTCTCTGCCAATCCCTCCACTGGCTTCCTCCACCCTCTCTGCCAATCCCTCCACCCTCTCTGCCAATAACTCCACTGGCTTTCTCCACCGTCTCTGCCAATCCCTCCACTGGCTTCCTCCACTGGCTTCCTCTACCCTCTCTGCCAATCCCTCCACCCTCTCTGCCAATCCCTCCACTGGCTTCCTCCACCCTCTCTGCCAATCCCTCCACTTGCTTCCTCCACCTTCTGCCAATCCCTCCACAGGCTTTCTCCACCGTCTCTGCCAATCCCTCCACTGGCTTACTGCACCCTCTCTGCCAATCCCTCCACTCACTTCCTCCACCCTCTCTGCCAATCACTCCACCCTCTCTACCAATCCCTCCACTGGCTTCCTCCACTGGCTTCCTCTACCCTCTCTGCCAATCCCTCCACCCTCTCTGCCAATCCCTCCACTGGCTTCCTCCACCCTCTCTGCCAATCCCTCCACTTGCTTCCTCCACCTTCTGCCAATCCCTCCACTGGCTTTCTCCACCGTCTCTGCCAATCCCTCCACTGGCTTACTGCACCCTCTCTGCCAATCCCTCCACCCTCTCTGCCAATCACTCCACCCTCTCTACCAATCCCTCCACTGGCTTCCTCAACTCTCTCTGACAATCCCTCCACTGGCTTCCTTCACCCTCTCTGCCAATCCCTCCACTGGCTTCCTGCACCCTCTCTACCAACCCCTCCACCACTGGCTTCCTGCACCCTCTCTACCAATCCCTCCACTCGCTTCCTCCCCCGTCTCTGTCAACCCCTCCACTGGCTTCCTCCACCATCTCTGCCAATCCCTCCACCATCTCTGCCAATCCCTCCACCCTCTCTACCAACCCCTCCACCACTGGCTTCCTGCACCCTCTCTACCAATCCCTCCACTCGCTTCCTCCCCCGTCTCTGCCAATCGCTCCACTGGCTTCCTCCACCCTCTCTGCCAATCCCTCCACTGGCTTCCTCCATCCTCTCTGCCAATCCCTCCACTGGCTTCCTGCACCCTCTCTGCCAATCCCTCCACTGGCTTCCTCCATCCTCTCTGCCAATCCCCCCACTGGCTTCCTCCACCGTCTCTGCCAATCCCTCCACTGGCTTCCTCCACCCTCTCTGCCAATCCCTCCACTGGCTTCCTCCATCCTCTCTGCCAATCCCTCCACTGGCTTCCTGCACCCTCTCTGCCAATCCCTCCACTGGCTTCCTCCATCCTCTCTGCCAATCCCCCCACTGGCTTCCTCCACCGTCTCTGCCAATCCCTCCACTGGCTTCCTCCACCCTCTCTGCCAATCCCTCCACTGGCTTCCTCCATCCTCTCTACCAATCCCTCCACTGGCTTCCTGCACCCTCTCTGCCAATCCCTCCACTGGCTTCCTCCACCCTCTCTGCCAATCCCTCTACTGGCTTCCTCCATCCTCTCTGCCAATCCCTCCACTGGCTTCCTGCACCCTCTCTGCCAATCCCTCCACTGGCTTCCTCCATCCTCTCTGCCAATCCCCCCACTGGCTTCCTCCACCGTCTCTGCCAATCCCTCCACTGGCTTCCTCCACCCTCTCTGCCAATCCCTCCACTGGCTTCCTCCATCCTCTCTACCAATCCCTCCACTGGCTTCCTGCACCCTCTCTGCCAATCCCTCCACTGGCTTCCTCCACCCTCTCTGCCAATCCCTCTACTGGCTTCCTCCATCCTCTCTGCCAATCCCTCCACTGGCTTCCTGCACCCTCTCTACCAATCCCTCCACCACTGGCTTCCTGCACCCTCTCTACCAATCCCTCCACTGGCTTCCTCCACTGTCTCTGCCAATCCCTCTACTGGCTTCCTCCACCCTCTCTGCCAATCCCTCCACTGGCTTCCTGCACCCTCTCTGCCAATACCTCCACTGGCTTCCTGCACCCTCTCTGCCAATCCCTCCACCACTGGCTTCCTGTACCCTCTCAGCCAATCCCTCCATTGGCTTCTGCTTACCCAACAAATTAAATTCAAAACACTAACAACAGCCTACAAAGCCATTCACAACTCGGCCCCAGCTACATCACTAACCTAGCCTCAAAATACCAACCAAATAATTCTCTTGATTCCTTCCATGACCTCCTGTTCTCTAGCTCTCTTCTAACCTCCTCTACTGCTTACTTCAAAGACTTCTCCCGAGCCTCTCACATCCTCTAGAACTCCCTACCATAATCTCTTTGACTATCTCCTACTCTGTCCACTTTTAGTTGATCCCTGAAAACCTTTCTCTTTAGAGAAGCCTATCCCACCTCCACCTAACAACTGTATTTTTATTATCTCCATCCATCAGCTTATCCCCCACGGTTATTTTGTGTCATTATTTGACATCATTTGATACTTTTATATCACTTAACCCCTCTTAGATTGTAAGCTCTCAGTAACAGGACCCCTTAATTCCTCCTGTATTGACTTGTATTGTATTATTGTATTGTGCCCTCATGTTGTAAAGCGCTGTGCAAACTGTTGCCACTATATAAATCCTAAATAATACGAAATAATAATATTACAATGACTGTCCATAAAGGCAACAAACAGGAACAAGAAACCTCTCTTATGTGTTACTTTTGTGTTTTGTTTTTTTTTCTTACAATATAACAGATCAGACTTTTGAGGCGACAAACCCTTTATTTATTTATTTTTTATTGTATCAAAAATAGATTTAAAGTCAAAAAGGATTATATATGAAGGAGTGACTAAATGTATAGTGCTAGACCTCCACGTACAGCATCCCACATACCATCCATGTAAGATGATTAGATTTACTATGATACACATATGCGTTACATTGTAGCTATTTCCATATCATAGTGCTGGTAATCTAGTGCAGTGGTTCCCAACCTTTTGTCAGTCAAGGCACCCTTTACAAATATGCACAATTTCGATGCACCCCATTCGAAAATGTAAAAAAACAAAACAAATAGTTTTACATAACGCACCAACATCCACCCACACGCTGGACACTAATGCCCTGCACACACAATAGGACTTTCTGATGGAAAATGTGTGGTAGGACCTCGTTGTCGGAAATTCCGACCGTGTGTAGGCTCCATCACACATTTTCCATAGGAATTTCCGACACAAACTTTGAGAGCTTGCTATAAAATTTTCCGACAACAAAATCCGTTGTCGGAATTTCCGATCGTGTGTACACAAATCTGACGCACAAAGTGCCACGCATGCTCAGAATAAATTAAGAGACGAAAGCTATTGGCTACTGCCCCGTTTATAGTCCCGACGTACGTGTTTTACATCACCGCGTTCAGAACGATCGGATTTTCCGTCAACTTTGTGTGACCGTGTGTATGCAAGACAAGTTTGAGCCAACATCCGTCGGAAAAAATCCATGGATTTTGTTGTCGGAATATCCGATCAATGTGTACGGGGCATTAGAGGTGATTTATTCTTCCAAAGCAAACACACCTTTGCACACTGGTACTGATTACTATTCCAATGTTTCTTTTTCTGGTGGTTTACAACCACTTTAAATGATTAAATATCAAAGATATATTATTCAATACTAATATCAAATTAGTTATACTGTGTATATATACATAAAAAAAATAACGATAGTCTATATATACTGTGACGGTGAGGGGCCATGCCACTGTGGCTGCAAAAAGGACACAAGGTTCACACGTATGCAGAGTGCGAGACTCCGGAATACTGGATATGAGCAGAGATTTCCAGATTTTGGTATTTCTGGATTGGCCTCCGTAGTTTGGAGATATCAAAATGCTTTGGAAGGGAGGCAATCTCCAAGTCAGTGTCCAGCTCTTGTTAAAGACCAGCAGGCTGTGTGTCCAGGTGACCCTTATAATGAACGTTTGGGACAGCACTCCATGGTGGGCAAAGGCTGGGTCAACTAGGCGAGTTCAGTTGACGTGTAAGCAGGTGGAAGTTAAATGTTTATGTTTTGTTGCCAGTATTCTGCTGTTTTCTAGTGATATACACTCTATTACCAATGCAGGCCAGTCAAGTTCCCCCACCCCAAACTCGCTCATCCGTGTCTTTCTGGACCTTGCTTTGTGCACTGGTCCAAATCATTTGGTGGAGGGGGATTATGGTGGGGGGTTGTTTTTCAGGGGTTGGGCTTGGCCCTCTTAGTTCCAGTGAAGGGAACTCTTAAGGCTCCCAACTTTGTGGGAACACTTTGGGGACGGCCCCTTCCTGTTCCAACATGACTGAGCAATAGTGCACAAAGCAAGGTCCATAAAGACATGGATGAGCACGTTTTCGGTGGAGGAACTTGACTGGTCTTCACAGAGTCCTGACCTCAACCCAATAGTGCCTGACCTCACAAATGCACTTCTGGAAGAATGGTCAAACATTCCCATAGACACACTCCTAAACCTTGTGGACAGCCTTCCCAGAAGAGGTGAAGCTGTTATAGCAGCAAAGGGTGGGCCAACTCAATACCGAACCCTACGGGCTAAGACTGGGATGCTATTAAAGTTCATGTGTGTGTAAAGGCTGGCATCACAAAACTTTTGGTAATAGAGTGTATGTGTTTAGACCAGTGTTTCTCAACTCCAGTCCTCAAGGCGCCCCAACAGGTCATGTTTTCAGGCTCTCCATTATTTTGCACAGGTGATTTGATCAGTTTCACTGCCTTAGTAATTGCCACAGCCGTTTCATCTGAGGGAAATCCTGAAAACATGACCTGTTGGGGCGCCTTGAGGACTGGAGTTGAGAAATATTGGTTTAGACTTCTAAACTGTAATATAAGTCTGTTGCACTGTTTAGTTGTGTTTGCCCTGCAGAGGTGGTACTCCCTGGGTGGTAAGTGTTAACTCTGCTGGACAGGTTTTCCAGGGCTTTTTGTGGAAGTACTGTCTTCTGCTAGGGCAAACACATAAAAAGGAAGGGAACCACACTTGGGCGCCCCACAGTTATTAAGGGGAGGGGGGAGAAAAAAAAGCAAAACAAATTATCTAAAACAAAATCAAAAGCCTAGTCATAATAGTGGGAAACATCACATTCAGCATTAAGACCTTTAGGTAAATGGGTAGTCAAGGTAGAATTTCAAAATACTTCACAACAGAATCTAGCTAATTTATTTACACGTTCAATAATCTGTATTTGCAGGGGGTCCAATTTTTTTTTTTTAATGTAACTCTTGCTAGTAGCGGGTTGGACCCCCTTTTTGCCTTAATTCTTGGTGGCATAGATTCAACAAGATGATGGAAACGTTCCTCAGAGATTTTGCTCCATAGTGACATGATAGCATCACGCAGTTGCCGCAGATTTGTCGGCTGCACATCCATGATACCAATCCCTTGTTCCACCACATCCCAAAGGTGTTCTATTGGATGAGATGTGGTGAGTGTGGAGGCCATTGGAGTACAGTGACCTCATTGTCCAGTGGTGAGATGATTGGAGTACAGTGACCTCATTGTCTAGTGGTGAGATGATTGGTGTCCAGTGACCTCATTGTCCAGTGGTGAGATGATTGGAGCTTTGTGACATGGTGCATTATCCTGCTGGAAGGAGCCATCAGAAGATGGGTACACTGTAGTCATAAAGGGATGGACATGGTCAGCAACAATACTCAGGTAGGTCGTGGCATTTAAATCATGCTCAATTGGTACTAACGGGCCCAAAGTGTGTCAAGAAAATATTTCCCACACCATTACACCCCCACCACCAGCCTGAACCGGTGATATCCCATCCCCCACACCATTACACCCGCACCACCACCCTGAACCGGTGATACAAGGCAGGATGGATCCATGGCCAAATTTTGACCCCACCATCTGAATGTCGCCGCTGAAATCCAGACTCATCAGAACAGGCAACATTTTTTCCTCCACACATCTGCCACTCACTGGATATTTTCTAATGGTTGTGCGTGAAAATCCCAGAAATACTCAAACCAGAACGTCTGGCGCCAACAACCACGCCACGTTCAAAGTCACTTAAATCCTCCTCCATTCTGATGCTCGGTTTGAACATTGGTTCTTCTATATGCAGCCGCCCCACCACTCCTCTTATCCAGGCATAAAGGGGGCTGCACAGTCCTCCTACAGCATGGGACCAGGTTGCAATTGTGACCCCCGCAACCACTGTAGGTACGCTCCTGCTGTGGTCTATTTTCTAAATAAATTCTTACTTTTTCAGCTGCTCATATTATTGTCCTCCCCACTCCATCCTGCAAATGGCAGGACGTCACATACCCAGTGTTGGATGACAGGCCAAGGAAACACAAGCATTCCCGGGTTCATTCTCTACCCACATAAGCAGTCCATTCTCTTTCACTCTTGCAGAATGCTAAGCTGCGAGAGTAGGCTGTGCATGTGTGACTATGGAAGAAACCTGGAGGTGCTCCTCCTTGAGTTTCTTACTCCATACATCGAACATTGGGTATGTTCTGCCATCTGCAGGATGGAAAGGAGAGGACAATAATATGAGCAGCTGAAAAACGTAGTATTTATTTGCAAAGCAGAGCAGAGTATTTTGACGTGTGAAGGACATTGTAATGCATGGTGACCTTTTTGTGAAAATTATGCAAAGATGCACTAATCCTTTAAAATCAATTCTGATCATTTACGAGGTGATTAAGCAAGACATTGTCAAACAAAGGACGTAGTGAGCTGGGCACTGTCCTGGAGGATGTATACCAATGCAAAATTATATATACGGTATATACAGTTTGGTGGGTAGCAATTTTATTTATGCTTAAAGTGAAATACTAAAAATGCTCAATAACTTTTAATAGACATGTGCAGGACAGAAAGATTTGCTACATTGCGGATAGATTCATTATGTTACTAATTTCATTTAGTTGATTTGATTCAGAATTCATTTAGTTTAGTTTCATTTTGTTTAGTTTCGCTTAGTTTATTGATTTTATAATTTATTAAATATTTTCGGAACGATTCGAATTCGGATCAGTCTAAAAAATTATCGACCGTTTTGAATTCTGTGTGAAGAATAGCTGATTGTTAAGGAGCGGACAGGGAATCTAGCTGCTGCGTCCTTAACACATTTGCGCCCGCGCTATAGCCAAAAGATGGCTACAGCGCGGGCCTATATTGCCAGGAGGGCGTCCATGTACATCCTCCCTGCATGAACTGCCTAGGAGCTTGGCTGATCACAGATCAGAGTAATGGGCCGATCCCGACCCCCTTACCATGTGATCAGCTGTCAGCCAATGACATGCTCAACACATGATGTAAACAGAGCCAGTAATTAGGTTAGCGAGTCAGCGTGAGGAAAAAAAAACGTGATCACCGGCTTCTGTCAGAGGGACATCGGTCCTGAACACGGAGAGCCGGCGCCTCCTAATCTGTGCCCACCAGTGCCACCTGCCAGTGCCCACTAGTGCCACATACCAGTGCAAATCAGTGCTGCCCATCAGTGCCCACCAGTGCCACCTACCAATGCCCACCAGTGCCACCTATCAATGCCCACCAGTGCTATCTATCAGTGGTGCCAAACAGTGCCCATTAGTGCCGCATCATCAGTGCTGCCTATCGGTGTCACCTACCAGTGCCCATCAGTGCCCTTCAGTGCCACCCATCAGTGCCCTTGAGTGCCACCTATCAGTGCCCACCAGTGCCGCCTCAATAGTGCCCATCAGTGCCACCTATCAGTGCCACCTATCAGTGCCCACCAGTGCCACCTATCAGTGCCCACCAGTGCCACCTCATCCGTGCCCTTCAGTGCCACGCATCAGTGCCCTTCCGTGCCACCCATCAGTGCCACCTATCAGTGCCCACCAGTGCTGCCTCATCAGTGCCATCTTATCAGTGCCATCTTATCAGTGCCCATCAGTGCTGCCTATCAGTGCACATCAATGAAGGAGAAAAATTACCTGCTTGCAAAATTTTATACCAAACTATGAAAACTGTTGTTCTTTTTCTAGATTTTTGGTCTTTTTTTTTTTTAGCAAAAAATAAAAAACCCCAGTAGTGATTAAGTACCACCAAAAGAAAGCTCAATTTGTGTGAAAAAAAATGATAAAAATATAATTTGCGTACAGTGTTGCATGAGCGTGCAATTGTCATTCAAAGTGTGATAGCGCTGAAAGCTGAAAACTGGTCTGGGCAGGAAGGGGGTTTAAGTGCCCGGTAGGCAAGTGGTTAACAACCGATGACTCATCAGCTGTCAGCGGCATTCCCCACTGACAGCTGAAATGAAAACAAAATAAAGTTGGCAATGGAAAAAAAACAGCATGGGGTCAAACCCCCCCCCCCAATCCATACCAGGCCCTTGGGTCTGGTATGGATTTTAAGGGAAACCCAATGCCAAAATTTTAAAAAGAATGTAGTGGGGTCCCCCAAAAATCCATACCAGACCCTTGTCTGAGCATGCAGGTCAGAAACCATGCCAGGCCACATGCCCTCACCATGAGCATAAATAAACCATTTTGGTTTTGACTAAGCACTTTTACAGTGTTAAACGCGTCACCCTACCTGCATTTCCCCTGCCTGTACCCATCCATTGCTTTTATTATATTTATGCTTCAATAAAGACTTTCTGCTTTACTTCCTGTGTGGGTGTGCTGCCGATCCAAAGTTTTCCTGTTCCATGATTTCTGCTGCAGTGGCAGGACGTGCGCCCCACCTCACAGAACCCACCTTGGAGTGTTACCGATTGTATCACCTGTAAGCAGCGGTCTCTTTTCTTTACACATCCTACATCACTTCAGCCCTGCTGCACAGTGTTGGCCTTAGAGGTAGGCATTGCATCTTCTGAGACCCACCATCCACTCTTTACTCTTACCCTTTACCCTGCACCAGCCTGTTCGCCATCTTCCTCAAGTTACCACCGGTGACCCAGTACACCACAGTCATCACATCAGGCCAATCTTGTCCTTTATCAAGCTGCCATGGTTAGATCAGCATACTATTTTCACTGCCACCATCTACCAACATTATCCAAGGTACTGGTGAGAAGGTCATTGACCAACTTAACACACAAAGGTCAGGAGTATGCAGTGCAAAAAACGTAGAGGATCAGGAGTACATAAGCACAGAGTGCAAAGGTCAGGAGAATGCAACACAAAAAGCACATTGGGTCAGGGAGTACGTAACAAACATAGTGCAAAGGTCAGTTGTACACAATGCACAGAGTAGAGGACCTGGAGTATATAATTCACAGTGTGCAGGGGGCAGGAGAAGGTAACATCAGGACTATGTAACACACAAGCAATGTGCAGAAGACAACCAACCCCCCCCCCCCCCCCCTTTCTCAGTACAGATCTCTCCTTAGCCCCCAGAACCAAATATCCCCTTCCTGGTACAGATTCTCCCAATATAATTCTCTACCCCATCCCCAGTACAGCTCTCCACTCCACAGAGGAGTCATTTAGGGTATCCTCCACAAGCTTTGAACTGTGGATGGCTTTGCAGTGGCAGTACTTAAAAATGAAAAGCAAAACAAAAAATGGTAGACAGCTGCAGCATCAGGAGCCAGGGCACCCCACTCTAGAGGTGGGAAACATGACCCAAGTGCCCGGGCACTAGCGACACCTATGGCAGAGGGGACCTGTTTCCATTACAACTTCAAAGGTGGGGTTTACTTTCATGTCAGATATATATTATTCTCACTTTGTGTTGGGCCTCTCAGATAGGAATTGGTGGGAAGTCTCCCCAGTGGAGACACATAGTAACAAAAACCTAAAAGGGGTATTAATACTTCCTCACTCTATCCAAAAACAACAAGAAATGTTTAGACTGGAGTTCCACATAAATCATAGATAACGTGTAAAAATGAGTGTAGACACAAAGGGAGAGGAAGTGTATTGTTTTCTGAATCTCCTGAATCACTTGGTCAGAATAAACGTGTCAGGGCTGGATTCAGCCCTTCCTTCCCTGAGCTGGCCGCTCAGCTGTCGGCTAATTGCCAGCTCCTATCTCTCCACAGTGACTCTGCTGTTGATGACATCCTGCTCGTCAGTCCTGCCTACTTAAGTCGTCCAGTCCAGAGGATCTCTGACTTCGCCTTGGTCAACATCACAGAAATGCTCTCCTGCAATCCTGTTCAAGACTTGCTTTGCTGACATCCCTTCTGGCTCCAGATCCTGCTTGCTGTTCCACTACATTGATCCCTGACTTCTGGCTTGGCTGACTATCCGTTCCGGTTACTGAACTTTGGCAATGTTTTGACTAAGTTTGTTCTTTTTTTCTTTTATTATTAAACAAGTGTGATTTAACTGTACTTCTGTCTCGGCCTGATTTCATGGTTTCTGACAAAAGGGGATAAAGCCTGAAAAAAAGAAAAATACAACTACTACATCTAAGGACCAATGAGGTGCAATATATTACATTTTCTAGGTGGGTTGATGGGAAGAGTTAGATATGATGCACTTTTTCCGAACCGTAGCCCCTGCAATGTTTGAATGAATATGCAAAGAAACACTCTGAATTTTTTTTGCTTTGCAGTTTTTTTATATGTAAAAGAAATACAGGGTGTGTTCTCCAGTGATACAAAATATCTATATATTGTCTACTCCATTAGCCCTTTTTTACCGCAAAATAAATACAATAAAATATATTGCTCAGGTATAAAGCAGCTACCTCTAAGCCAAAACAGCACTGTGCAAAATGAGAGATAATCAGGACGCACAGCGGCAAGCTTATCTTAGGTAGCGTTATATGTGATGCAGCCAACACCATCCACAGAAAAAAAGAACTAGATACAAGATTCCTTCATAACTTCTCTCTGCTGAGAACATTGGGGGTGACGATATGACAAATCCTCATGGTGCCCAGGATGGTCGGTTCTCGGAGGGTTTACATCAGCTTCACCAAGATCCAGGAGAAGATCAGAGCAGACAAAGTCCAAGGCATGGAGAAACCGGAACAACACACAGGAGATATTAGGAATGGATCTTTCTATGGAAGATCTTCTGTTCGTGTACAATCCTATGTTTTCATTGCAGTTGCAATCTGTCGAAAGCCAACTTTTATAAAAGATTTTCATGTTGAGAGAATTTAAAGTGTATGTCCAACCAAAGTTTACTTTTTAATTTTCGGATAAAATTAGAATGGGGCATCACTGGAGAGATTTACTGTTTGCCTTCAGACCGTCTCTCTCTCTCATTTGATAGCTTCAGTCAGCGCTGATAACACTATACCATAATGCTTTTATAATAAAACTAATATCGATAAATATTTACACTAATGCTAAATCTATGCATAAAAATATATGGGTGGATTAAAAACCCTTGGTCATTGTCATTGTTAGAATTAGGCAGGTGAAATGGGAAATTTTACATATCTCTATGGGGTTTTTTTTATTATTTTATGACCAGTAACACAAATCTATAAAGGCTCCAAAAGAGACAATATTGTTGCTTAGCATTTCTTAATTTGAGCAGTCTCAATACCTAAATATGTAATTCCTGTACAGCAGGGCTGCAGTGTGAGAGGGAGAAACAGCAGCTCAACGACTGAAATTCAATCATGTGTTTCATGCAAAAGTCAACAAGGAACATGATTATAAGAGGAGAGAGCAAAGTGAACAGCAGTGGCGGCCGCTCATGCAGGGCGCAGGGGCGCCGCCCCCTTAATCCATGTGCCTGGCCCCTAATCTACATGCGGGGCGCTGGACGCATGGATTGCTATGTACTTATTTATTTATTTTCGAAACACATGATTAGAGCCAGAGGCTCTAATTGGCTTCAAAAAGGGTGGGCTCTGGGTGCCGAGCACTGCGCCAGGAGCCCACCCAGTTGTGTGAGATTAGCAAATTAACATTTGCTAATGTCTTCCTATTTTTCCTCCTGGCCAATCGGGAAGAGGGTCCTGAGACCCGATTGGCCGGGAGTTTAAAGACCCGATTGGCCGTGAGTTCTAAGTCTTGATTGGCCAGGGGGAGAATCGACCGCCGGGTCTCGGAAGGAGATACCGAAACCGCCAAGGCTGTGGGGTAAGTGCAGGGCTGGTGGGGGGGGCCTGTGGTGGGCGACAGGCGAGCGATGCGGCGATCAAGCGTTGGGGGAAGCGGCAATCAAGGCAGTGCCGGGGGGGTGGTTTGCTGGCTGGGGGGGCTCCCCACCCCCAAGAAAATTGAGCACCAGCCGTCACTGGCGTACAGGCAAATGGTATAATCAGTGTGCTACTGCTCTTTAGAAGATATCGAGGAGCATCAAGGAGCTGTCCCACCGAGACAGGGGCTCACTGGGACAACACAGAGATCGCTGTTCCTGATGACTAGGAACAGCAGATCTCCATGATGTCCCCCGTCAGAACGGGGATCAGCCTTGTTTACATAGGCAGATCCCCGTTCTGCCTCTCTGTACCGCGAGTAAACTCCCATGCATGAATTTCACCTATAGATACAGTAAATGTCTCCTAAATGTGCACCGTTTAGGTAGGAGATATTTACTGTACATGCAGCTAGTGACATCACCGGCGCATGTGCTCTGAAGGAATGGATAAATAATGAAGAAACTCCTGCGCTGTCAGAAATACCTATGCTAAGGGGCACTGCTGCAAAACCTAAATGGCTGATCCAAACAGACAAAAGTGGTATGAATAAAGTAAGTGGTGATTGCGCTGTGATAAGTGGGGAAGGAAGGAGGAGGGAGGGGAAGGGGCTAGTTCAAATGTATAGAGAGGTGAATGAAAAATGAAAAAAATATACAAAATATAAAGGTATAAGAGAGATTTTTCTTTTGATAAGTATTTGCTGAGTTACCACATATGTGCTAGTATGGTACTAGCCATTTTGCACTGAGATTTTTCTTCTGTTTCAGTATTTACATGATATTTTTTATGTGCTAGTATGATACTAGCCCTCATGCTCATTATACCTTTATATTTTGTATAATTGTTTCATTTTTCATTCACCTCTCTATACATTTGAGCTAGCCCCTTCCCCTCCCTCCTCCTTCCTTCCCCACTTATCACAGCGCAATCACCACTTACTTTATTCACACCACTTTTGTCTGCTCTGAAGGAATGGCATACCCATGCCGTTCCTTCATAGACCTGTGCCGGTATTCTGTCAGAATCGGTGATCCGTCAAATTAGTGGACATCTTAGTACACCCAGCTACTGTACGTCTTGAATTACACAGTAATTTTAGCAATATAGTGAGCGTATATACATAAATATAGTATATTGACATGGTAACAACAGGAGGATGATTGGGATTATGACTGTGCCAAAAACAAAAAAGGATACAGTAGTATATAAAAAATATATAATTTTATTACATAGAACAAATGCAGGGTTCAATAAAAACATCAGCAGAGCATAGTATATATCATGTTACTAATTACTTGTGTCAATATATAGGAGGGTGGTCAATATTAGATGTCATCTCCCGACATGTTTCGCCAACATTGGCTTCATCAGGGGTTTCTTTGGACCACCAGTTTCCATATAGCTCAGAAAAGCGTTAAAGGGAAACACCAAGAAAGTCCACAGATAAAGCTGGAGGAGGGGGGGGGACCATTGTCACTATGTGCTGCCTGGCTTGAGTGGTCCATTTGTGATAACATAACACCACATGATTGTAGTTTTACGCTGGTGCCCCTGTATTGATCCTTTTGTACAGCAGAGTTCTCCTGGTCCTTTTATAGCCCCTGTGATTGCACAGAGCCTCCCCTACCTACATCTGTGGACTTTCCTGGTGTTTCCCTTTGACGCTTTTCTGAGCTATATGGAAACTGGTGGTCCAAAAAAAAAACCCCAGAGGAAGCCAATGTTGACGAAACATGTCGGGAGATGACATCTTATATTGACCACCCTTCTATATATGGACACCAGTAATTAGTAACATGATATATGTTATGCTCTGCTGATGTTTTTATTGAACCCTGTATTTGTTCCATGTTATAAAATTATATATATTTTTATATACTACTGTATCCCTTTTTGTTTTTGGCACCGTCATAATCCAAATCATCCTCCTGTTACCATTTATTTACCAGGGATGAGGTGCCGGATATTATAGGGTCACATAACCTGTTCTCCAAGTATCCATAGTATATTGACATCTGTGAAGCTGTTTGGATGTTACATTTTGAAATGCCATGTTGGTACACCCAGCAGTAGGAAGGTGGTGGAGGCCATGTTGGTACACCCAGCAGTAGTAAGGGGGTGGAGGCCATGTTGGTACACCCAGCAGTAGGAAGGTGGTGGAGGCCATGTTGGTACACCCAGCAGTAGGAAGGTGGCGGAGGCCATGTTGGTTCACCCAGCAGTAGGAAGGTGGCGGAGGCCATGTTGGTACACCCAGCAGTAGGAAGGTGGCGGAGGCCATGTTGGTTCACCCAGCAGTAGGAAGGTGGCGGAGGCCATATTGGTACACCCAGCTGTAGGAAGGTGGCGGAGGCCATGTTGGTTCACCCAGCAGTAGGAAGGTGGCGGAGGCAATGTTGGTTCACCCAGCAGTAGGAAGGTGGTGGAGGCCATGTTGGTACACCCCGCACTGCTCAGCGCTAAACCTTTAGGCTGGGTTCATACCAGTGCGAATTGGATGTGGGCTTCTCTGCATACAATTCGCATGTCAAGAGATTGCGACTGGCTCTCTCACACATCTTTGGAGCGGCTCCAGTGCGAATTGCACTGGAGCCCTGTGCGTTTTCTGGTCCGTTTCAGGTCTGAATTCAGCCAAAAATTCAGGCTTAAATCGGATCTGAAACAGTGAATGGAGATGCATCGGACACCCTGCTGTGAGCCGCTCTGTTCCTCAGTGTAAACCCAGCCTTTAGGCTTTCAAAATTAAACATCCAGACAGCATCACAGATGTCACAATACTGAATTTATTTCTATATGCTCAATTTACTGCTAAAATTATTGTGGAAGACGTAGCTGGGTGTACTAAGATGTCCGCTTCCGCCTTCTGACTGCAGGTGTTCTATTCAGATGAGCAAACCTGGTAGTGGTTTAATGAATGCGCAGCTGACAGAACGTCACTTCCGTTACCTAATCTGGCGGGTCGCCGATTCTGACAGAACACTGTAAACAGCAGCTGCCAAGCGTATGCGCGGGAGTGATGTCATCGCGGCTCAGGCCACTCACAGAGCCAGAGTCTGCGAACCCGAAAGGAAGACAGGGTGAAGATGGAAGCACCTTCAGCTGTGACAGCGCACCACTGGAAGGCTTCGTTTTCAAGTACGTTTCACATAAAGTGCTAGCATGAGGGGCACACTAGCACATTATGACATTGCCTTAAAAAAAAAAAAACACTCAGCGGTTTACTACCACTTTAACAACTGGAGGAATAACATGGAAGCCGTCACTCACACTTGCATGTCACGGAAACAGTTGATGCACAACATTGACTTCTTCTCTGTAGAAAACATGATATACGGTTCTTCATGAAAAGCTGAAAAAATATGAGACAGCAATGTAAAATAATTTATCTGTATCCAGGAATTAGTAAATCATTGCAGAGCACATTGACAGTCCGGATAGGATACAGATCAACTCCAGCCAAAATGTTCATTGCAGAATACCAGTCCTTACATGTGGTGGCTGCATTAGTGTCCTTTATTTTCAGGCTTTTATCTTTATTTTCACCTGATGATCCTGCCAGTAACACACTTCCTGTACTTGGGTGACAACAATCACTCATCATATTGTATCTATGAAGAAGCAGTGATTTCACCCTAGAACAGCAAGTGTGTTGAGACTACAGATCCCCTCCTCCCCTATAAACCCTGGAGGGAGGTGTTCTGTAGTATATAAAGAAAGTGGGGAACAATGTAACTCCCTGGGTCCCTGCAGACACTAATCTGTTTCCTTATTGCCCTGTTATAGCAGTGATTTCTAGCAGTCTCATGTAATATATCTCCAGTCTCCAACTCCAATAGCATGTTCACAGTCTCTGACCATTTCCTGTATCATGTCTGCGGTCTCTGACCATCTCTGTATCATGTCTGCAGTCTCTGACCATCTCTGTATCATGTCTGCAGTCTCTGACCATCTCTTGTATGATGGCTGCAGTCTCTGACCATCTCTTGTATGATGGCTGCAGTCTCTGACCATCTCTTGTATCATGTCTGCAGTCTCTGACCATCTCTTGTATCATGTCTGCAGTCTCTGACCATCTCCTGTATCATGTCTGCAGTCTCTGACCATCTCCTGTATCATGTCTGCAGTCTCTGACCATTTCCTGTATCATGTCTGCAGTCTCTGACCATTTCCTGTATCATGTCTGCAGTCTCTGACCATCTCTTGTATCAAGTCTGCAGTCTCTGACCATCTCTTGTATCAGGTCTGCAGTCTCTGACCATCTCTTGTATTATACCTGAGTCTCTGACCATCTCTTGTATCATGTCTGCAGTCTCTGACCATCTCTTGTATCATGTCTGCAATCTCTGACCATCTGTTGTATCATGTCTCCGATCTGACCATTTCCTGTATCATGCCTGTAGTCTCTGACCATCTCCTATATCATATCTGCAGTCTCTGACCATCTCTTGTATCATGTCCGCAGTCTCTGACCATCTCTTGTATCATGTCTGCAGTCTCTGACCATCTCTTGTATCATGTCTGCAGTCTCTGACCATCTCTTGTATCATGTCTGCAGTCTCTGACCATCTCTTGTATCATGTCTGCAGTCTCTGACCATCTCTTGTATCATGTCTGCAGTCTCTGACCATCTCTTGTATTATGTCTGTAGTCTCCGATCATCACTTGTATCATGTCTGTAGTCTCTGACCATCACTTGTATTATGTCTGTAGTCTCTGACCATCTCCTGTATCTAGTGGCTTTTATCCGACAGGGTGATTGAACAGAAGTTGATCAGTAGATCAGCTCCGGTTTAATTGCAGTGGACACACACATGGATCGAAATTCGGCTAGTCTCTGCTGAATCTGTCTAATTTCAATCCATCTTTGGCCACCTTACCTAACCATCTTATCAGGAACAATTCTTCTATACAATGAAAAGATGATTTTGATCTTTTGTAACGAGATGACACTTACGGCACTTCTTATGGATGTCCTTGGCACGTTTAGCCAGAGTCACGATCTCATGGCGGGAGAACATTTTGGCTTTGTGAGTCTCCTCTCGGCATTTAACACACAGAGGCTGGTTGCAGGTATTACAATAGTACATAAGGTCTCCATCCTAGAATCAAAGATACAAAAGGGAAAGAATGAGGAGAAGGGTGGGTGACAATTGGGGGGTATTACTGGAAGTGCCTTGTGTCTATGTCTATGTCACAATCAGGTCCAAATGTGTCTGATGGTGATGAAGTATGGTTCCTTTTGTCTGTTTGCTGGGCGCAGTCCCCATTTTAAGGGGTCTGTCCCTGGAACACAAAATGACCCTGCCCAACTGTGCAGGTGCCAACCCGATAGGAGTTCCATATTGGTCGGTGCCTGTGGAGTGCGACTATTTCATTGGTACCTGCTCAGTTATAAAGTCTGATAAAGAAATCAGAAGAAGAGGCCATCCCACCACTTTAAGAGGATTCCCTTGCATTTGCAATTGGCTCCAGCAGAACCGTATATTAGGGTGGTGCCTGCACAGTGCAAAGCCAAGGTATTGTTTCATAGGTTCAATAGAGATGCTTAAAGCTGAAGTCCAGGTATGATTTTTGTTACATAGTTACATTGGTTCAGCTTGACTAATGTAAGTATTTATGTGCCATGTGGGATCCATAGAAGTTGGAAATCACTGTAGAAGACACCGCTACTACACTGCTACTACAGTAATCTCCACCAACTTCTGGGTCTGGTGCCGAGCAGCTGCCCTTCTGCTTATGTACTGAACACATGAGGTTGCTTGAAGCCAGGTTCACACCTTCCCTGCATGCGGCTCCCAGCAGGGGTCCGGTGCATCCTGGTTCACCGTTTCAGGTCCGATTTCAGCTCGAATTTTGGGTTGAATTTGGATCTGAAACGAACCAAAAGACGCACAGACGCACCGGACCTGCTGCGGAGATATGTGAACCGGCTCCATAAAGAGCTGGTCAAAATCTCCTGCTTTTGCGAATTCTCCGCATCCAATTCACAATGGTGTGAACCCAGTCTAAATGGGCAGAACACTTCACCACTTCAGCCCCGTAAGGATTTACCCACTACCTGACCAGGCCATTTTTTGCGATACGGCACTGCGTCACTTTAACTAATGTAGCACCCTGATGGTTAGGCACGGTTGCTAGTAAATTTACCTGCCAGGTATAGTTGCCTTGGACGATTGATAGGAGATCAACTGATTTCACCCTAATTCTGGAATTGCTGCACTTCTCTCTTCTGTCACTAGATGGCCGGGTATCTGGTGACATTAGATAAGACAGGAGCATAGCAAGGACAGATTAGGAATAGATGGGGTGTCTCAGCCAATGGGCAGGGATCTTCTTGGGTCCCTTGGCCTGCTGGGAGAGCCTATTTATTTGGGTGGAATCAGGTGATCTGGGTTCTGTGCCACCTGGACAGCCATCTGGGTGGATGTGTGTTGTGCTGCCCCGGGCTGCTAGGCCAGAACCTGAGGCCTATCCCAGGGACATCTGGCTGCCAGGCTGTCTGAGGCATATCCAGAACCAAAAGAGCAGCGCAGGGTTGGGATTGTGGTTTGTAGTCCAACCATAAGTGACGGTTCTGCCGGCTGGAGAACCTGTCGTGGTCGGAGGTAGAGGGGAAGCTGTCGCTACTAAGGGACCATCCACCTTATTACCAGGGACCACAGTGAGTAGCTGAAGCAAGTACAGGAGCAGTATTCTCACCAACTGGGGATGGTGAAGAATTGAGAAACTTCAGTGGGAACCAAGCCAGGGATCCAGCCAGCGAAGGTGACGCTTGCAAGCAGCCTTGTGTGCCAAGCTAGGGACCGAGCGGGCCAGTGGGATGATGCTTGAGGAGTATCTGGTGTGCCAAGCCAAGGACCCAGCAGGGAAGCGGGGGAGACAATTGAGGAAGATACCGTGTGAGAAGATTGGAAGAGCTCAGGAGATCCGGTGGCAGTGAATTGGCAAGTCTAGTGAGGAGAGACGGGGAGCTCAGTGGAGTGAAGATCTACAAGAGGAGATTGTAGAGGAAGTAAAGGAGTTTGTTACAACTTGTGTTAGAAACTGATCTAAGACTGTTGCCATAGTAGACAGCGATCCCACATATGCAGATGTGGCGTCCAGCTTGATGCCTTTCCCTGCATGGCTGTCTACCTATAGAAGTCTTAGAGTCTGCTATATACCATTGGAACCTAAGGGTGTCATCTAATTTCAATCCATCTTTGGCCACCTTACCTCACCATCTTATCAGGAACAATTCTTCTATACAATGAAAAGATGATTTTGATCCTTTGTAATGAGATGACACTTACGGCACTTCTTATGGATGTCCTTGGCACGTTTAGCCAGAGTCACGATCTCATGGCGGGAGAACATTTTGGCTTTGTGAGTCTCCTCTCGGCATTTAACACACAGAGGCTGGTTGCAGGTATTACAATAGTACATAAGGTCTCCATCCTAGAATCAAAGATACAAAAGGGAAAGAATGAGGAGAAGGGTGGGTGACAATTGGGGGGTATTACTGGAAGTGCCTTGTGTCTATGTCTATGTCACAATCAGGTCCAAATGTGTCTGATGGTGATGAAGTATGGTTCCTTTTGTCTGTTTGCTGGGCGCAGTCCCCATTTTAAGGGGTCTGTCCCTGGAACACAAAATGACCCTGCCCAACTGTGCAGGTGCCAACCCGATAGGAGTCCCATATTGGTCGGTGCCTGTGGAGTGCGACTATTTCATTGGTACCTGCTCAGTTATAAAGTCTGATAAAGAAATCAGAAGAGGCCATCCCACCACTTTAAGAGGATTCCCTTGCATTTGCAATTGGCTCCAGCATAACCGTATATTAGGGTGGTGCCTGCACAGTGCAAAGCCAAGGTATTGTTTCATAGGTTCAATAGAGATGTTTAAAGCTGAAGTCCAGGTATGATTTTTGTTACGATGGTTCAGCTTGACTAATGTAAGTATTTATGTGCCATGTGGGATCCATAGAAGTTGGAAATCACTGTAGAAGATACCGCTACTACACTGCTACTACAGTAATCTCCACCAACTTCTGGGTCTGGTGCCAAGCAGCTGCCCTTCTGCTTATGTACTGAACACACCTCGTGTGTTCAGTACATGCTTGAGGAGTATCTGGAATGCCAAGCCAAGGACCCAGCAGGGAAGCGGGGGTGACGATTGAGGAAGATACTCGTTGAGAAGATTGGAAGAGCTCAAGAGATCCGGTGGCAGTGAATCGGCAAGTCTAGTGAAAGAGACGGGGAGCTCAGTGGAGTGAAGATCTACAAGAGGAGATTGTAGAGGAAGTAAAGGAGCTTGTTACAACTTGTGTTAGAAACTGATCTAAGACTGTTGCCATAGTAGACAGTGATCCTACATATACAGATGTGGCGTCCAGCTCGATGCCTTTCCCTGCATGGCTGTCTACCTATAGAAGTCTTAGAGTCTGCTATATACCATTGGAACCTAAGGGTGTTCTTACCCTAACCCTCTCTCCCACAGCTCTGTTCAAGAGAAAATAAATCTCTTTGCATTCAAGAAGTGTCTGGCGCCCATGAATCTATCTTGCATTACACCCCCCATGCCTTGTAACCCACTCTACATAGGATGTCAGCTATCTCAATTCTGGAGGTTCTCATTAGACCAAAGGGGACTCAGGACCTTGTTACACTAATGCCCCGTACACACGGTCGGATTTTCCGATGGAAAATGTGTGATAGGACCTTGTTGTCGGAAATTCCGACCGTGTGTGGGCTCCATCACACATTTTCCATCGGATTTTCCGACACACAAAGTTTGAGAGCAGGATATAAAATTTTCCGACACCAAAATCCGTTGTTGGAATTTCCGATCATGTGTACACAAATCCGACGCACAAAGTGCCACGCATGCTCAGAATAAATAAAGAGATGAAAGCTATTGGCTACTGCCCCGTTTATAGTCCCGACATACGTGTTTTACGTCACAGCGTTTAGAATGATCGGATTTTCCGACAACTTTGTGTGACCGTGTGTATGCAAGACAAGTTTGAGCCAACATCCGTCGGAAAAAATTCTAGAATTTTGTTGTCGGAATGTCCGATCGTGTGTACGGGGCATAACAATTGCGCGGTCGTGCCACGGTGGTTGTACCCAAACTGAATTGACGTACTTTTGTCCCCACAAATAGAGCTTTCTTTTAGTGGTATTTGAACACCTCTGCGGTTTTTATTTTTTGTGCTATAAACAAAAAAAGAGCGCCAATTTTGGAAAAAAAAAAAAGTTTTACTTTCTGCTATAATAAAACATTTCCAAAAAAAAAATGTAAAAAAACAAATGTATTCATCAGTTTAGGCCGATCTGTATTCTGCTACATATTTTTGGTAAAAAAAAAAAAAAAAAATGCAATAAGCGTATATTGATTGGTTTGCACAAAAGTTATCGCGTCTACAAAATAGGGGATAGAGTTATGGCATTTTTCTAATAATTTTTTTTTTTAAACTAGTAATGGCGTCGCTCAGTGATTTTTAGCTGGACTTCGACATTGCGGTGGACAGATCGGACACCTAACTGACATTTTTGACACTTTTCTGGGAACCAGTGACACTATTACAGTAATCAGTGCTAAAAATATGCATGGTTGTTGTACTAATGACACTGGCAGGGAAGGGGTTAACATCAGGGGGCGATCAAAGGGTTAAATGTGTTCCCTGCAGGTGTGTTCTAACTGTATGGGGGATTGTGTGACTAGGGAAACACACAGATCTGTCTTCCTGCTGCCCTGCTTAGCACAAAGACAGGATCTGTGTGATCTCCCCTGTCACTGTTCTGTCACTGCGGGGAACGATCGCGGGTGGCCAGCGGACATCGTTTCCTCCAGACCCGCTGATTGGCTCCCCCGTTGGTCGCTGGGAGCGCGCCCACAAAAGTGAGTTCCCGAGCCGTCGTACACCTACGGCGATTTGCGGGATGGTGCCACCTTGCCGTAGTATAATTATGGCGGCTGGTCAGCAAGATGTTAATGCAAAGTGTTGTCTGATTGGTCTTCACCACCCTGCCTCTCCATCTCGTCCAACCAGAGAACACTTTGCAATTTCTCAATGAATTCAAAGTGTTCCGTGAATGTCACCTGTGCCGAGTGAACAACCTCCTGTGTTTACAATGCAGCAGGGCAGCCATTTGTTATGGGACCCGGAAGCTAGAGAACGAGGGGGGGGGGATGGGTTTCATTTTGAAAATCTGATAACGCTGAGGCCGGGTTCACACATAATCTGTACCGGATGAGGGTTTCCCCGCATCCAATTCCCACGACAGGTAGACATGTGCACTGCCGAACAATTTGTTCATTTTGGTTTTTTTTGTAAATTCGAAAAATAAGCAAATTCGAACATTCGGAATTTGTAAATTCGGAATTTGTAAATTAGAAAATTTGGAATCCGAAGATTTGGAATTCGAAAATAAGAAAGGAAAATCCGAAGATTCGAAATAATAACTATTAAATTATAGGTATTGGAATTTCCTTTCAAATTTTGATTAGTGAATGTAACGAATACAAGTTTATCTGAAGTTATGAATGAACCGAAATAAAGAATGCCGCATCTAAACAAATGGAACGGAACAATATAATAATAAATAATGATAATAATAATAATACGTTTTTATTATTATTATTAATTAGTTACGTTCCATTGGTTTAGATACGGCATTTGTTATTGCGTATAATTTGTAACTTCGGATAAATTTGTTACGTTCACTAACAGCCAAAATTTGAAAGGAAATCTCAATACCTATAATTTAATAGTTAGTAATAGGTAAGTTATTATTAGTTAGTTATGATTTCAGATTTTCAAATTTTCGTTTTTATTTTCAGATTTTCGTTCTTTAGAATTTTCGTTCTTATTTTTGAATTTCTGAAATTCGGAAATTCGAAAATTCAGATATTTCCGAATGAATGAATTTGTCTAAATTCGTTAAAAGACAAGTTTGGAACTAAACGAATTGCACGTGTCTAATGACAGGAGAGTGTGAGCGGTTCACACATCTCCGGAGCGTCCGCGGAGCGCACAGAAGCAGGAGGGTCCTGTGCGTCTTTGTCTCAGTTTCAGGTACGATTTCAGGCAAAAATTTGGACCTGATTCACCCCTGAAAACGGAGAACAGGGAGACGCACCGAAACCCCCCTGCTTGCGAGCCGCTCCGCACATAGTGTGGACCCAGCCTGAGGCCCCGTTCACACATGGCGAGCGCTGCAAGAAACGTGCAAAGTGTGTTTTGGGTTTTAACCATTCTAAAAATGAATTCTAAATGGCAAAGTACGGTGCGATTTTGCCGTGATTGTTGCGGTGCAATTGTGGCAAAAAGGCACCTTTAAAAAAATCACGTGGAGCTTGTCGCCCCAAAAAAGGAGAAGGAGCTCCCTTTGGGCAGCAAACACGCATAAGGCAACCCATTGCAGTGAATGGACTGCCATATGCACAGCACACGGAATCGCATTAAAAAATCGCCCATACATAATCTCAAGTTCCTGCTACGCAAAATGTGAATAGGGCCCAAGGTAAGTGCTAAGTACACATTTCCTGCAGATGCCTGCGGTGTGAAGTCACCTGTTTCCTGCATTCCAGGTCACAGTTGGCACATTGTAGAACTTCTTCAGAGTCAGCGGAACTGTCCACCAGGAACTTTAGTAACCGGTCCACAGGGGGCAATCCGTTATTCCCCTTCACTATGGAGTGCTGTCTGCAAGAGAAACAAAAACATCATTATCAGTCAGAATCAGTTTTGTAAAAATGACTCCACTCATCTCTACTGGTGAAGCCAGAGCTGGACCAAGACATTGTGCTGCCCGGGTCCAAGAATGAAATGCTGCCCCCCCCCAAAAAAAAGAAAAATCACGCTCACCAAAAGGCCCCCACATCCATTATTTTATATCATGATAATTAAAACTAAACTTATCAGGAAGTCAGATTTACACGCAACAGCACCTCTATATGCAAAATTATATGACATACCATTATGCTTGGGTAGTATATAGACAGGCTAGTGTAGTATATGGACAGGCTAGTATAGTATATGGACAGGCTAGAGCAATATATGGACAGGCTAGGGCATTATATGTACAGGCTAGGGCAGTATAGGAGCAGGCTAGTGTAGTATACGGACAGGCTAGTGTAGTATACGGACAGGCTAGTGTAGTATATAGACAGGCTAGTGTAGTATATAGACAGGCTAGTGTAGTATATGGACAGGCTAGAGTAGTATATGGACAGGCTAGTGTAGTATATGGACAGGCTAGAGTAGTATATGGACAGGCTAGTGTAGTATACGGACAGGCTAGTGTAGTATACGGACAGGCTAGTGTAGTATATGGACAGGCTAGTGTAGTATATGGACAGGCTAGTGTAGTATATGGACAGGCTAGTGTAGTATATGGACAGGCTAGTGTAGTATATGGACAGGTTAGTGTAGTATATGGACAGGCTAGGGCATATGGACAGGCTAGGACAGTATAGGAGCAGGCTAGTGTAGCATATGGACAGGCTAGTGTAGTATATGGACAGGCTAGTGTAGTATACGGACAGGCTAGGGTAGTATACGGACAGGCTAGGGTAGTATACGGACAGGCTAGAGTAGTATATGGACAGGCTAGAGTATTATATGGACAGGCTAGAGTAGTATATGGACAGGCTAGTGTAGTATATGGACAGTCTAGAGTAGTATATGGACAGGCTAGAGTAGTATATGGACAGGCTAGTGTAGTATATGGACAGGTAGTGTAGTATATGGACAGTCTAGTGTAGTATATAGACAGTCTAGTGTAGTATATGGACAGGCTAGAGTATTATATGGACAGGCTAGAGTATTATATGGACAGGCTAGTGTAGTATATGGACAGGCTAGTGTAGTATATGGCAGGCTAGGGTAGTATATTGGCAGGCTAGGGCAGTATATGGGCAGGCTATATGGGCAGGCTAGTGTAGTATATGGGCAGGCTAGTGTAGTATATGGACAGGCTAGGGCAGTATTTGGACAGGCTAGGGTAGTATATGGAAAGGCTAGTGTAGTATATGGACAGGCTAGGGTAGTATATGGACAGGCTAGGGTAGTATATGGACAGGCTAGGGTAGTATATGGACAGGCTAGGGTAGTATATGGACAGGCTAGTGAAGTATATGGACAGGCTAGTGAAGTATATGGACAGGCTAGTGAAGTATATGGACAGGCTAGTGAAGTATATGGACAGGCTAGTGTAGTATATGGACAGTCTAGGGTAGTATATGGACAGGCTAGTGTAGTATATGGACAGTCTAGGGTAGTATATGGACAGGCTAGTGAAGTATATGGACAGGCTAGGGCATATGGACAGGCTAGGACAGTATAGGAGCAGGCTAGTGTAGCATATGGACAGGCTAGTGTAGTATATGGACAGGCTAGAGTAGTATATGGACAACCTAGTGTAGTATACGGACAGGCTAGAGTAGTATATGGACAGGCTAGAGTAGTATATGGACAGGCTAGTGTAGTATATGGACAGGCTAGTGTAGTATATAGACAGGCTAGTGTAGTATATGGACAGGCTAGAGTAGTATATGGACAGGCTAGTGTAGTATATGGACAGGCTAGAGTAGTATATGGACAGGCTAGTGTAGTATACGGACAGGCTAGTGTAGTATACGGACAGGCTAGTGTAGTATATGGACAGGCTAGTGTAGTATATGGACAGGCTAGTGTAGTATATGGACAGGCTAGTGTAGTATATGGACAGGCTAGTGTAGTATATGGACAGGCTAGTGTAGTATATGGACAGGTTAGTGTAGTATATGGACAGGCTAGGGCATATGGACAGGCTAGGACAGTATAGGAGCAGGCTAGTGTAGCATATGGACAGGCTAGTGTAGTATATGGACAGGCTAGTGTAGTATACGGACAGGCTAGGGTAGTATACGGACAGGCTAGGGTAGTATACGGACAGGCTAGAGTAGTATATGGACAGGCTAGAGTATTATATGGACAGGCTAGAGTAGTATATGGACAGGCTAGTGTAGTATATGGACAGTCTAGAGTAGTATATGGACAGGCTAGAGTAGTATATGGACAGGCTAGTGTAGTATATGGACAGGTAGTGTAGTATATGGACAGTCTAGTGTAGTATATAGACAGTCTAGTGTAGTATATGGACAGGCTAGAGTATTATATGGACAGGCTAGAGTATTATATGGACAGGCTAGTGTAGTATATGGACAGGCTAGTGTAGTATATGGCAGGCTAGGGTAGTATATTGGCAGGCTAGGGCAGTATATGGGCAGGCTATATGGGCAGGCTAGTGTAGTATATGGGCAGGCTAGTGTAGTATATGGACAGGCTAGGGCAGTATTTGGACAGGCTAGGGTAGTATATGGAAAGGCTAGTGTAGTATATGGACAGGCTAGGGTAGTATATGGACAGGCTAGGGTAGTATATGGACAGGCTAGGGTAGTATATGGACAGGCTAGGGTAGTATATGGACAGGCTAGTGAAGTATATGGACAGGCTAGTGAAGTATATGGACAGGCTAGTGAAGTATATGGACAGGCTAGTGTAGTATATGGACAGTCTAGGGTAGTATATGGACAGGCTAGTGTAGTATATGGACAGTCTAGGGTAGTATATGGACAGGCTAGTGAAGTATATGGACAGGCTAGGGCATATGGACAGGCTAGGACAGTATAGGAGCAGGCTAGTGTAGCATATGGACAGGCTAGTGTAGTATATGGACAGGCTAGAGTAGTATATAGACAGGCTAGAGTAGTATATGGACAACCTAGTGTAGTATACGGACAGGCTAGAGTAGTATATGGACAGGCTAGAGTAGTATATGGACAGGCTAGTGTAGTATATGGACAGGCTAGAGTAGTATATGGACAGGCTAGTGTAGTATATGGACAGTCTAGTGTAGTATATAGACAGGCTAGAGTATTATATGGACAGGCTAGTGTAGTATATGGACAGGCTAGTTTAGTATATGGACAGATTAGGGTAGTATATTGGCAGGCTAGGGCAGTATATGGCAGGCTATATGGGCAGGCTAGGGTAGTATATGGACAGGCTAGGGTAGTATATGGATGACTAGGGTAGTATATGGACAGGCTTGGATAGTAGATGGACAGGCTGGGGGAGTATATAGACAGGCTAGGATAGTATATGGACAGGCTAGGGTAGTATATGGATGACTAGGGTAGTATATGGACAGGCTAGGGTAGTATATATAGGGTATAGGGGAAGGCAGAGTGGCCCGATGGGGCAGTTGTCATCATGACAAACAAAACTGCTGAAAAATAAATCTTGATCGTTTATTATGCTGGGTAAATAGAAGAGAAGGAGAGGCGGCCGTGGGTTCAATTTGCTGCCCCTCTCAAAGTGCTGCCTGAGACCAATGGACCCCCTGGGACCCCTGGTAAGGCCGGCCCTGGGTGAAGGATTGGTGAAGGACGGATGGCGGCTCGCTCCTGAATAAGGCTCAATTCACACACATGGATGTTGCTTTTGAGCGTATCAGCAGTGCTTTTTGCAGTGCTTTCTGCGTTTTCAGACATGCAATTTTGATGTGTTTTGGATTGTTTTTTTCTTTTTATTTGGCCAATTTGTTGTTGGGCAGATTAAATAATGCAAAACGCATCAAAAACGCGCTATAAAAAACGCACATCATGCTTTTCTGCCGCTTCTCCATTGAAGTCTATTGAAACAAAAAAGGCAAAAAAAGCACCGTTTTGCATTTAAAAAAGTCCCTGTCCCTTTACAAAAACACAGAGGCACAAAAAAGGGATCTCGGTGACTTTGAACGTGGGATGGTTGTTGGTGGCAGACGGGCTGGTCTGAGTATTTCTGGGATTTTCACACACAACCATCTCTCGGGGATTACAGAGAATGGTGGGAAAAAGAGAAAATATCCAGTGAGCGGCAGTTGTGTGGAGGAAAATGCCCTGTTGAGGTCAGAGAATGGGCAGACTGGTTCCAGATGATAGAAAGGCAACAGTAACTCAAATAACCTCTCGTTACACCCAATGTATGCAGAATACCATCTCTGAACAAACAACACATCCAACCTTGAAGCAGATGGGCTACAGCAGCAGAAGAACACACCGGGTGCCACTCCTGTCAGCTAAGAACAGGAAACTGAGGCTACAATTGGCACAGGATCACCAACATTGGACAATAGAAGATTGGAAAAACGTTACCTGGTCTGATGAGTCTGGATTTCAGCTCCGACATTCAGATGGTGGGGTCAGAATTTGGCGCATAGATCCATCCTGCCTTGTATCACCGGTTCAGGCTGGTGGTGGGGTGTAATGGTGTGGGGGATGGGATATCACCGGTTCAGACTGGTGGTGGGGGTGTAATGGTGTGGGGGATGGGGTATCACCGGTTCAGGCTGGTGGTGGGGGTGTAATGGTGTGGGGGGATGGGGTATCACCGGTTCAGGCTGGTGGTGGGGGTGTAATGGTGTGGGGGATGGGGGATCACCGGTTCAGGCTGGTGGTGGGGTGTAATGATGTGGGGGATGGGGTATCACCGGTTCAGTCTGGTGGTGGGGGTGTAATGGTGTGGGGGATGGGATATCACCGGTTCAGGCTGGTGGTGGGGGTGTAATGGTGTGGGGGATGGGATATCACCGGTTCAGGCTGGTGGTGGGGGTGTAATGGTGTGGGGGATGGGATATCACCGGTTCAGTCTGGTGGTGGGGTGTAATGGTGTGGGGGATGGGGTATCACCGGTTCAGGCTGGTGGTGGGGGTGTAATGGTGTGGGGGATGGGATATCACATGGAGATGAGGAGGTGAGGGTATGGAGATGAGGAATGGGATGAGATGAGGAGGTGAGGGTAGGGGGATGAGATGATGAGGAGGATGAGATGAGGAGGAGGAGGAGATGAGAAGGAGGATGAGATTAGGAGGTGAGGGTATGGAGATGAGGAGGGAGGATGAGATGAGGAGGTGAGGGCAGGGGGATGAGAGGAGGAGAAGGAGGCTGAGAGGAGGATGATGTGAGGGTATGGAGATGAGGAGAAGGAGGATGAGATGAAGAGGAGTATGAGATGAGAAGAAGGAGGATGAGATTAGGAGGTGAAGGTAGGGGGATGAGATGAGGAGGTGAGGGTAGGGGGATGAGATGAGGAGAAGGAGGATGAGATTAGGAGGTGAGGGTAGGGGGATGAGATGAGGAGGTGAGGGTAGGGGGATGAGATGAGGAGAAGGAGGATGAGATGAGGAGGTGAGGGTAGGGGGATGAGATGATGAGGATGAGATGATGAGGATGAGATGATGAGGATGAGATGAGGAGGATGAGATGAGAAGAAGGAGGCTGAGATGAGAAGGAGGATGAGATGAGGAGGAGGATGAGATGAGGAGGAGGATGAGATGAGGAGAAGGAGGATGAGATTAGGAGGAGGATGAGGAGATGAGAAGGAGGATGAGATGAGGAGGAGGATGAGATGAGAAGAAGGAGGATGAGATTAGGAGGAGGATGAGGAGATGAGAAGGAGGATGAGATGAGGAGGAGGATGAGATGAGAAGGAGGATGAGATGAGGAGGAGGATGAGATGAGGAGGAGGATGAGATGAGGTGGAGGATGAGATGAGGAGGAGGATGAGATGAGGAGGAAGATGAGATGAGGAGGAGGATGAGATGAGGAGGAGGATGAGATGAGGAGGAGGATGAGATGAGGTGGAGGATGAGATGAGGAGGAGGATGAGATGAGGAGGAGGATGAGATGAGGAGGTGAGGGTAGGGGGGTGAGATGAGGAGAAGGAGGATGAGATGAGGAGGAAGATGAGATGAGGAGGAGGATGAGATGAGGAGGAGGATGAGATGAGGAGGAGGATGAGATGAGGTGGAGGATGAGATGAGGAGGAGGATGAGATGAGGAGGAAGATGAGATGAGGAGGAGGATGAGATGAGGAGGAGGATGAGATGAGGAGGTGAGGGTAGGGGGGTGAGATGAGGAGAAGGAGGATGAGATGAGGAGGAAGATGAGATGAGGAGGAGGATGAGATGAGGAGGTGTGGGTACTGAGACAGAAGTGGAAGAAAATGAGGAGGGGAGGAGATGGGTCTGTGTTCTCCATCAGAAATGAGGTAGTCAGGGCTGACACCACGTGCTGAGGAATTCAGAGCTGCGTTGTCATGTCAGAGAAGGGCGGAGCTCTCTATTTCTGGCACATGAACAGATATTTTCTGCACTCGAAGTCTTTAAAGGGATGAAACGGAATATTTGTACACATTTCATAGTCATTAAATATTATTAAACCCGGCAAAACTATTTCAATAAAAAGCATTTGATTAAAATACATTATTTTATATGATTTATCATATTTCTTGGACATGTGCTTTAAAAATGAAGAGGCTATCAGTAGAATGAGAATAGCGGGTCCCTGTTATCAGTTCCTGTCCCGGCAGCCTTTGTCCCACATTCTGTCTGAGCTATAAGTAGAAGCTCTTGTCCTGCAGCTGTCCCCAGCTAAATCCTCTGATGGGTGAGATTGTGTTTGGTGGGTGCAGGAAGAGCGATCCGCACTCAGTGTATATTCCCCACGTCCTGTGACCTTACTATCACCCACCAACATTCTAATCCGCACAATGACCCCCCCTTTCCTATATAATGTAATAATAGGGGAAGGTGCACAGGGAGTGCTCAACCCTTCTATGTGTTCATCCAATAAGAAACTGCAAACACACATCGACCTATCAGATAATGACTTTGATTCCATGTAAAAGAAGAACTGGTTTCTGCCTATTTGCCCCTCCCCCACAGCTACTTTTATTCTGCCCCATTCTATACAATTCACAATAGAAACCCCATTTCTGGTCGCACCAACACTATTTGAATATGTAGAAATTCATTGACAGAGACAAATCCATTTCCTCTCTTCTATATTGGATGTGATTGGATAACTGAGTATAGGTTGATACAAGAATCGGACGAAGAATATCGCTTTCTGAGCGATCGTCCGATAATCTGATCGTTAGTACACAGTTTTCAAGAGCAGCGGCGGCAGTTTATTCCAAGGAACAAAACACAAAAAATTTTCTTGTATGGTAACAAAACAAACATTTTTAGTTTAACCCCTTCAGCCCCGGAAGATTTGGCTGCTGAATGACCGGGCCATTTTTTGCAATTCTGCACTGCGTCGCTTTAACTGACAATTGCGCGGTCATGCGATGCTGTACCCAAACAAAATTGACGTCCTTTTTTCCCCACAAATAGAACTTTCTTTTGATGGTATTTGATCGCCTCTGCAGTTTTTATTTTTTGCGCTATAAACAAAAAAAGCGACAATTTTGAAAAAAAAACGCATCATTTTTTACTTTTTGCTATAATAAATATATAAAAAAAACATTTTTTTCCCTCAGTTTAGGCCGATATGTATTCTTCTACTTTTTTTTGGTAAAAAAAAAAAAAAAAAAATTGCAATAAGCGTATATTGATTGGTTTGCGCAAAAGTTATAGCGTCTACAAAATAGGGGATAGATTTATGGCATTTTTATTATTAATTTTTTTTTTTCACTAGTAATGGCGGCGATCTGCGATTTTTATCGGGACTCAGACATTATGGCGCACACATCGGACACTTTTGATACATTTTTGGGACCATTGGCATTTAAACAGCGATCAGTGCTATAGTGCCCCATCATTGGTGTCAGTGGGAGGAATAGTGCCCCATCATTGATGTCAGTGGGAGGAATAGTGCCCCATCATTGCTGTCAGTGGGAGGAATAGTGCCCCATCATTGCTGTCAGTGGGAGGAATCGAGCCCCTTCGTTGGTGTCAGTGGGAGTAATAGTGCCCCATCATTGGTGTCAGTGGGAGTAATAGTGCCCCATCATTGGTGTCAGTGGGAGTAATAGTGCCCCATCATTGGTGTCAGTGGGAGGAATAGTGCCCCATCATTGGTGTCAGTGGGAGGAATAGTGCCCCATCATTGGTGTCAGTGGGAGGAATAGTGCCCCATCGTTGGCGTCAGTGGGAGGAATAGTACCCCATCGTTGGTGTCAGTGGGAGGAATAGTACCCCATCATTGGTGTCAGTGGGAGGAATAGTGTCCCATCATTGGTGTCAGTGGGAGGAACAGTGCCCCTTCGTTGGTGTCAGTGGGAGTAATAGTGCCCCATCATTGGCATCAGTGGGAGGAATAGTACCCCATCGTTGGTGTCAGTGGGAGGAATAGTACCCCATCGTTGGTGTCAGTGGGAGGAATAGTGTCCCAAGGGTTAGATAAAAGCAAACAAACGGCCACATCCGCCCCCCCCTTCCACCTGCCACAGTTTGGAGACCACTGATCAAGAGGATTCTTAGACCCCCCAGGTTCTCTGGCAGTGAGATAAATGCACTTTGATTGCCAGGTCTGCACACTTGCTGTGGCCATTATGAGGAAGTCCTAACTGGGAAAACACGTCATTGGTTGACGTTGACGAGGGTTATGGCTGCAGATAGATGCCATAACCTCGCTATCTTCTTTTACCTCAGGCACCAGACCCTCAGATAAACGTGATCCCCATGCTCACTTTTAGAAGTGGAGGGAGGGGTAAAACCAGTGGTTCCCGGACTTATGTTACCGACCGCTGAGCCCGGGAATCCATCGGGCGCCGCTGATGGCTTGGTATAGAGATAAGCGATGGCAAGATGGCCGCCACTCATCTCAATGTCCTTGGAGGAACAGAGCGATGTCATGACATCACTTCCAGTTTTCAGGCCGTGGCTTTTTTTTTTTTTATTAGCAAAAGATTAAGATTGATCTTTTGCTTTTAATAAAGTAGAGGAGAGATTTGGGCTCTCCGTAAAGAGGACCTGTCACGCTGTATTACTATCGCAAGGAATGTTTACATTTCTTGTGACAGCAATAAAAAAAATAAAAGATTAAAGGGATGGTGTAAAAATAAAAAAGTGGAATAAAACCCACTAATAAAAAAAAAAAAAAAAAATCAGTCAAGACACTTCTATTGATGCATTTTTGGCCCCATACACTTCAGTGGGAGCATATGAAAAAATGCGTAAGTGGTTGGAGAGGGGGAGGGGGGAGTAAAACCCCCACATTTATTCCCTCACACACTACTCTCTATAGCTGCAGAGGCAGCGGCCAGGGATGTACACAGAGATTATACCCTCTGTCTAAGTCCTATTGCCACTCTGCAAACACCATACAAACTTGTGCAATGCACGTGGTTGTGGCATGCTAGTGGGGGGCTCGAGGGGTTAAATGAATGGGTCGTGTTCAGTGGGCGCTACACCTGCCTAAAGCAACAGGGGATATTCCTGCCCTGGCTGCGAAGCATCATGGCCGCACCATGTCTACGCCCCCCCCCCCCCCCCCTCCTCCGGCCAATGCCTCTGCAGCAAAAGAGGAAAGTTGTTGGGGAGGGGGAAGCCACCACCCAACCACTAGTGTGAATGAACCCTAATGGATACTTTATCTTCACCCCTCTTCTCCGCAATGTTCTGCAACAATATAAAGAGTCCAGACAACAAAAATGAAGATACATTGACCCCAAACTGGGGGAAAACTTACCTTGTAAGGCTGACTCTTTGATGAGTCTGTGCCCCCTCGATCTGCCTCTTCAATGGGTACTGGCTGTGCCCCCTTGTTCTGGTTCTTTGACGAGTAGTGGCTGGGCCACTCGTTCTGGCTTTTCGGTGGGTAGTGGCTGTGCCCCTCGTTCTGGCTCTTCAATGAGTAGTAACTGCTTCCTCGCTTTGGCTCTTTGATGAGTAGTGGCTTTTCCCCCCTTGTTCTGGTTCTTTGATGAGTAGTGGTGGTGCCCCCTCACTCTGGATCTTTGACAAGTAGCGGTGGTGCCCCCTCGTTATGGCTCTTTGATGAGTAGTGGCTGTGCCCCCTCGCTCTGGATCTTTGACAAGTAGCGATGGTGCCCCCTCGTTATGGCTCTTTGATGAGTAGTGGCTGTGCCCCCTCGCTCTGGATCTTTGACAAGTAGCGATGGTGCCCCCTTGTTATGGCTCTTTGATGAGTAGTGGCTGTGCCCCCTCACTCTGGATCTTTGATGAGTAGTAGCTGTGCCCCTCGCTTTGGTTCGTTGATGAGTAGTGGTGGTGCCCCCTCGTTCTGGTTCTTTGATGAGTAGTTGGTGTGCCCCCTCGCTCTGGTTCTTTGATGAGTAGTTGCTGTGCCCCCTCGCTCTGGATCTTTGATGAGTAGTAGCTGTGCCCCCTCGCTCTGGATCTTTGATGAGTAGTAGCTGTGCCCCCTCGCTCTGGATCTTTGATGAGTAGCGGCTGTGCCCCCTCGCTCTGGATCTTTGATGAGTAGCGGCTGTGCCCCCTCGCTCTGGATCTTTGATGAGTAGTAGCTGTGCCCCCTCGCTCTGGATCTTTGATGAGTAGTAGCTGTGCCCCCTCACTCTGGTTCTTTGATGAGTAGTTGGTGTGCCCCCTCGCTCTGGTTCTTTGATGAGTAGTAGCTGTGCCCCCTCGCTCTGGTTCTTTGATGAGTAGTAGCTGTGCCCCCTCGCTCTGGATCTTTGATGAGTAGTAGCTGTGCCCCCTCGCTCTGGATCTTTGATGAGTAGTAGCTGTGCCCCCTCGCTCTGGTTCTTTGATGAGTAGTAGCTGTGCCCCCTCGCTCTGGATCTTTGATGAGTAGTAGCTGTGCCCCCTCGCTCTGGATCTTTGATGAGTAGTTGCTGTGCCCCCTCGCTCTGGATCTTTGATGAGTAGCGGCTGTGCCCCCTCGCTCTGGATCTTTGATGAGTAGCGGCTGTGCCCCCTCGCTCTGGATCTTTGATGAGTAGCGGCTGTGCCCCCTCGCTCTGGATCTTTGATGAGTAGCGGCTGTGCCCCCTCGCTCTGGATCTTTGATGAGTAGTAGCTGTGCCCCCTCGCTCTGGATCTTTGATGAGTAGCAGCTGTGCCCCCTCGCTCTGGATCTTTGATGAGTAGTAGCTGTGCCCCCTCGCTCTGGTTCTTTGATGAGTAGTAGCTGTGCCCCCTCGCTCTGGATCTTTGATGAGTAGTAGCTGTGCCCCCTCGCTCTGGATCTTTGATGAGTAGTAGCTGTGCCCCCTCGCTCTGGTTCTTTGATGAGTAGTAGCTGTGCCCCCTCGCTCTGGATCTTTGATGAGTAGTAGCTGTGCCCCCTCGCTCTGGATCTTTGATGAGTAGTAGCTGTGCCCCCTCGCTCTGGTTCTTTGATGAGTAGTAGCTGTGCCCCCTCGCTCTGGATCTTTGATGAGTAGTAGCTGTGCCCCCTCGCTCTGGATCTTTGATGAGTAGTTGCTGTGCCCCCTCGCTCTGGATCTTTGATGAGTAGTAGCTGTGCCCCCTCACTCTGGTTCTTTGATGAGTAGTTGGTGTGCCCCCTCGCTCTGGTTCTTTGATGAGTAGTAGCTGTGCCCCCTCGCTCTGGATCTTTGA